>SMSQ01017962.1:0-89653 GCA_019453375.1 Ctenoplectra terminalis
AACATCATTTATGCACTATTTTATTCTAGAAGGTTGTTACGTATGCATGGAGTCATTGCAGCATTACGCGTGCACATAAATGAAGTTGCGTAAGGCGAAGTAATTGGTCGTTATTCAAACGTAGATAGGACATAGTTGCAATTAAGGAATACTTGATAAGCGGTTACGAATGATATACAATAATGCAGTTTTAAGCTGATTTCGTATGTAAATGAAGAAACTCTACGACTTGTCACTCGTTTATATTCTTGTTCCTTGTTTCGCGTGACGTTTCGAAATAGGGTGCTTATAAACTTCCGAGATCAGTTGCTTCTGTTTCGATCAACATATCAGAATTTTGAATTTAGGTTACTTTTTGTATCATTGATATTCAAAACTGAGATGAGCTCTTTTGGAAAACATAAAGTGACACTATTTACAAATGCAAGTATAATTGCATTACGGAAGTCAGGAACCACGGTACGTCTACTCTCGTCCGTGGTTCTCGCGATACTCTGTCAACACTTTTTCGTGTCATCAATTCCGCTAAGTTCAGCTCGATCTAAAGGTTGACCCAGAGTGTCGCAACAATATTATCCACTTTGATAAATCGTAATATCGTAGAGCAATCGCGTCAACTCTCTGTATGTTGCTTATTTCAAAGCGAAACCGCTACTTGTGGAATATATGTATGGTTTGAATGTTGGCTGAGATCTGATCTTCTCGCGGAAAGAAAGTACGTGCTTTCCACGGGAGGAAAGTCCTGACTAATAAAGAATTAGAAAGCTAGGAAAAATTTGTCTTATACCGGTGGTAAAGAATTAATAAGGATTGTCGCCAAGATAGACTTTCCCTAAACTACTTAAGACCTATGGTCTTACTTCGATTGTACTAATTTATGACCCCTCGTAAAATAACTTAAAAATATTCTGATCTTCCAGACTCTAAGGCAAGAGTACTAAAACCACTCAGGTCTATATCACACGGCCACTAGCATTGCGTCGCAACAAATACGAATCTCTCAAAAATAACGATTGATCCTGCTCGGTGTTATATTCACGTGCACTGCAGCCACGGCTTAACATTTGTCATGCACGACGTCAATGAATTTTGTTTAGTTTTACCTCGAAACAGACCCTCAGTTTGCAAACAAAGGTTCCGCAACCATTATTCCAGCAGAACAAAGAGATGGAATCGGTTAAACACCGAACATTTCTTTTCTGTAGCGGCGTTCATTCGAGAGGCGTCTTTCAGAGCTACGCTTTTCGTCGACCACTGTTTAATTTTCCGGTCGACGCAGATGACCGATGCTCGAACGCCCATGCGGTACTTACTGTTTTAATTAAAGGCCGCGGTTTCAACATAGGATGAACACTGAATACCGAATTCTTCGAGCAGCTGGATTATGAGTCTTTATGTATTCAATGCACACGCGTCCGTATGATTTGCATGATAATGGGGATGTCGCGGTAAAGAGCTCTTTTATACAGTTTCCATTGTAACCGTCGCATTTGTTAACTCAACTATTGCCGCTTATTTTTAATTAATACAAAAGCGATTACGCGACCCACGCTTTACGGAAATTTTGAACCACGGTGAATAAGGGTCGCGTGGTTTCAACCATACCGACTAGCAAATTGTGGATAATAGTTAAACGCTTTTGTTGAATCGTGTCGCCTTTCTATCCCAGAAGTGTGGCCACTTGGTCTGATTAACACTAATCGAATCACGTCCTGTCAAACAACCGATTTATCTCTAAATGAAATTTATGCTTCTATTATTTTTTTATTGTATTAAATATAAAATTTAAATATACGATTGTTCTATGATTATTTAAATATTACGTTGTGCATTATTTCCTTTACATTAAGGTAAGAATAGGTATGTAATACGTAATATTATTTTTAAATAATCATGGAATAATCATATGTTTAAATTTTATATTTAATATTAGGTGTATACCTATTTTTACATACACTCTCGTCCATAAGTCACCGGACACTTAACAAGTTTAAAACAAGGAAAAAGTTTATGCTACATTTACAAAATGAACTTATCACTCGCTAATTATTGACGTCATAGAGACCTTTTAAATATACTGTTTTTTTAATATCTTACTAAAAATCTATTTCGTCAACCATTTTGATTCGAAGTTACAAATGTACGATGAACTTATCACTCGCTAATTATTGATGTCATAGAGAACTTTTAAATATACTGCTTCTTAATATCTTACTAAAACTCTATTTCGTCAACCATTTTGATTCGAAGTTACAAATGTACGATGAGCTATGGACGGTAGTGTACGCAAAGTGACGGTACGGTTAATGTGTTAAAGCGATGCGCCGACTAATGCAAAATGTATAAAATTATTTCAGAGGACATTTCTGGTGTATTTCGAAAAACGAATCACAAGAATAAGTTTTGCTATGTTTGTGACACAAAGTACAAGTTACAACTGTAGTTACTATGTTACCGCAGTAAAAATGCAATTTATCAGTTTATAATACATAGTTTATAATATTTGAGCAGCATTTAATGACCGCGTTACATGTTACCCAACGTTCTAGTATCGCCAGAATGTTTGATACGTAATAAACGTAAAATGTATCGTAACCAGTCGTCGATCTTGAAACCGCACTTAGTAATTACACGTCGACATCGATTACCGATGAGAATAATTAACGACCGGTATCCGAGCGTGGGAATTATCAAGCTGTGATTTCCACGGATGAATCAAGTAACCTCGTTTTCCTGGTTTGAAGTTTTCTAGTTTTACATCGTATAAAAAAAAAAGGGTGGTGTACAAATTTTTATTCAATTCTAAAAATTTGTACGATCTTTCGATACGAAGATATCCTCGAAATTCGTTTCTCTTGAGTCTCGTAACTTTAATATTTTGAATTTTTTACCACGATGTAAAATAAAAAAACTATTTCGATAATTACTAACAGGAAATTCTCACTGTGTTCTCGATCACTATTCTATTTCGGCATTAGAAATATATATTCGCTTTTAACTCTACTGTCTTCCTCATTTACACTACAAATTTATATCACTTAAAAACTCTTTCTATTAATTTTAAATTACTTCAGACTCACAAACTAAGTAATATTTAAGAAAAAAATTAACGTAAAAGCTAAATATTTTAAATCTGATAAAGGAATGTTCAGGAGCATAGTATTTATGTAAAAGTAAACCGTTTTGCGACATACAGACCCGAAGAGAACAGCAGAGTTCACTTTTAAGTGGTGAAATAGTCTGACATGTCCCACTGTTTTCTACTTAAACACTAAGTTTTTATATTTATTAAAAAAAAAAGGATTCTAATCGTTTTATAAATTATAATAAAATTCTTTTTGTAAGAAAAATAATAAAAAAATAAAAAAAGTACAAAAATTAGCAAGCATCTCCTCGAAAGTTTCATAAGGTTTCTCAAAGTCCACTTCATTAATTAAGAATTAAAACAAAATATTTAAAACACATCTGTCGCAGAATTTCAACCCTCCCCTCGATAAAACATAAATCATATGAAAATTGTAAAAAGTTTCAAGCTGCCTCGATCCTCAAAATTCTTCGCTCAAAAATTTCGCCAAACCTTGCGCAACTCTCACCAAATCGTCGGCAATTATGGAATCCTGTTCCTTCGTGCCATTTCACGCTTAAAAAAGAATGCTAACTTCAGAAAAAAAAAGAAGCGGCTCCAAGATGATATAAAGATTGCTTCGGTTTCAATATCGCCGTTGACACGCGTGTATTTGATGAGCGAACAAAATGAGCTAGCAAAGACCGTATCGAGCAATATTTCGTCGGCCAACGTGTCACTTCGTAAGCTGCAATAAAGGACACACCGTAAAGAAGCCAGGAGACCGGCCACAAAAATTGCAGCTCGCCAATCTCGCGGGGAAACTGGCCGCCACCTATCTCGGTAACGATCGTTATTAGTTTGAACCGTAAGTTAGGCCAGCTGCAGGAAAGAGACGAGGTCACAGCTATTATGCAAATACAGATTCGCAAAGGTAAAGCAGCCTGTGTACGTGAGGGATTGCATTATGCATTTTCCTACTCACTGTTCGCTATTCCTGCACGAATCACTGTAATTTGTTCGTCATTGAAGCGATTGTTATTAATTGTCATTGTATACGTGTGTACGTGTAATCAGTTGGATAATTTTGGTGTCGAAGGCGCGGAATATGAATTAGAGAGAAGCTCAACTTTCGTTTGTGTTCGTTCGAATTTTAATTAATCGAAAGGCAGTTGTACCTTTCGTTACTCTATTGCGTTTTGTTCGTATTTAAGCGGCATTTTTGTATTTTACCAGAGATTATGATTGCACGTGGAAAATAATTTTAAAACGCGTGTAATATTGATAACGTGCATTGTTCATTTGCAGTGTGTAACACACTTTTCGGAAATTTGGGAACTCATTTTTAAACGAGTGTGGAGAGTACGTTCGTTGCGAATTTTCGCGTTTCGCAGAATTTTATTAAACTGTTTGTTAGATTCACAAAGCTTCCTCATTCTCATCAATGTTATCGTAATAGGGAATGGCTGAAGCAGAATTTATTAAAAATAAAAGCTCGGTACGAATATTAAAAAGTTAATAGCTCCACCGAAAAATATCTCGTATAAATTTTTTCTTCGATGATCGATACTTGTGTGATTGGCGAGAATGAGGACGGTAGATGTGAAGTTGCGTAGAAACTTTGATCTGCGTCGGTCAGTGTCGCGTCGATTAGTGCGGTGAATGCGCGATATTTGAAAGTGTCGGAATTGAAAAGCCGAGTGAGAGAACTGAATTTGAAAACCAGTGGTTCAAAGGCGAAGTTAGTAGCCAGATTAATGGATGCGCTTGGCGATTTGCAAGTCAACGTAAGCGGAGACGAACAAGTCACCGTGACAGAACAAGGAGGTAGGGTATACTATGCTATGCGTTATATTATTGTTAATAATATTACGTATCCACTTTAAAAATTTCTATCCTTATTCTCTCCAATCCCACACATTTTACACGACGTTTCTACCCAAGAATTATTTTTACATCAGGTTTAGAAAACAAACAGCCACAATTTAATTCGTAAATCCAAAAACAAATCGACAATTTACGAAACAGAAGATTCACAAAATCGACCCATTATAAAAAGCCGAAGCCGAAGAAGAGTAGCAAAAGCATCGCGCCTAAGAAAAGAAGAGACCCGAAAGACGAATTTGATTCCGATAATTTATACGCGCCTCGACAATGCGAATGACAACCGAAGAGCCGTATAAATCGTGCCAGTACTTTCAGCCTAGTATTTCGGGAAAATTTATTCCATAAAATATACGTTCGAGAAGAGACGCTGTTATCGAAACAGGGCCTGGGACCAGGAAGAAGCTAATGGCCAGAAAAATAAAAATAAAAAGAAAAAAGAGAATAAGCCAGACAACACCGAGGCTGCTGCGGCGAGGTAAAAATATTACCAGCGTTGTCGCGAGGATGTCGCTACCTACTTCCTGAATTAATATTGCAGACTTAATTTTCCGCGCGTGATCCGAACCCCGAAAGGATGCACGCCGTGACGTTTCTAGGTCGCCAAACACCCTCCCTTTATCTCTCTTCCTCTTCCCGTTTTCTCTGTTCCTCATCGTCTGCTTCCTCTCGTGCGGCTGTTACAGAGGTTCTCGAGTGCCATGTAAATCGGCGCCGCGTTAGCAAGGATAACACTTATAGCTGTGCAATAGCCATTCCGAGGATTCTAGGTGGGTAACGATGCCACATGCGTTTTGGAGCTCCCAGCGTTTGGAAACAGTTCCGGTCCCTTTCGGGATCTAGTTTCACGGGCCGGTGACTTGTCGTTGCCGTAACGATCTGATACGCTCCGAAACAACGGCCGGAACAAACGAAACGGCCCGCTGGAATTGGAATTAAAAGTCCGCAGGGAAGAACGAACGGGTCCAGGGTGAAATTTTAACGATCTCGATTCTAGGCGCGCGGGCACGCTTGTCGGTCGAATAGGCTGGCGTATTTTGGAAAAAATAGTTGGCGATATTTGTGCGACTTTGATGTTGGATCTTCTGGTGAATACACCTTAGGATTTTCAGGGATCTATCTCTTTTTTTGTAAGACGCAGTGGTTTCTTTGATCCTTCACGAATTATAAAAAAAAAACTAAGAAGCCGCCCTTCCGCGACATTGCGCAGTGTTCACACCTAGAGGTGCATATCTGTATTCATAGTACTGGCACTTTCTTTGAATTCGTAAGTAGAAGAATCTTTAATTAGAATTATTTGGATTCGAGAAACTTCTACCCCCTCAGGGGTAGTTTCTGCGTGATTGCTTAGAGGTCAAGAGTCCTGGTGGTTAACTTTAAGACGTGAAAAGGGTTCAGGGAATTACAGAAAATGTGAATTTTTAGACGCGAAAGAGAGTTAAGGGAATTATTGAGAAGTGAAAGAGAATTGAAGGAATTATCGAGAGTGTGAATTTTGAGACGTGAAAGAGAGTCGAGATAATTAATGAAAACATTAATCTTGAGTCGTGAAAGGCAGTTGAGGGAATTACTGAAAGTGTGAGTTTTGAGATATGACAGAGAGTTGAAGGAATTACCGAGAGTTTAAATTTTGAGATGTGAAAGACAGCTGAAGGAATTATCAAAAGTGAGAGGATAGGTTCAATTTAGTTGCTGCATTATTCAAAGATGGAACGATTACAGTTTGTGTTGTTATATCAAATCTGTACTTCTCTAACCGAAGTTACTAACTATTCGTGGATTTTGTTAATTTACCACCAGTGTTCTGTGAACATTAAAGACTTGTTCGTTACGAAACTATGAGTATCTGTATGCTATCGCGTTTGATCAAATATAATTAAAACGAGACAATTCCTGGTGAGACGAGTGGAACTGGTTCGTATCTGATCAGACAAGTAACGCGGAACTATGACTCGTTCGAACAAGTAACGCGAGTTTCTTATTAGTCAGGAAAATAATTTGGTGTCATAGATAGCTAGAAATTTTACAGGAACCTAAGATGTGAAATGATAGAAGAGTATATCTAGTTATAGAAATAGGTGGAGGAAGCGTGATCTAGTTGGGTAAGTAGAGTAGATCTGTATATAGTCAGACAGATAGCTGGTATCTAATTAAGCAAGTAATATTAGTTTGCATGTAATTAACCAACTAATGCATGAATATACATAACTAATTAAGCAGCGTTAGAGTACTTAGATATAAAATACTGTCTGCAATAACTGTTTTTATAACAAAATTAGAGAATAATGATAATTGTTTCGCTTTAGAATACGATGGATAAATATGATCAGGATAAATATTTTAGAATCTATTTAATTATTTTAAACGAAACACTACGTTTTTTTCTGATTCTTTATACGTATTATAAAAATGCTATCTGTTTAAAAACAATTAGTATTTTTCGTTGATATTATACTCATTCGGATTCCGTAAATAAAACTTAGAAAATCCTTTGTCGTACTAATATTAATACAAAATTTATCGTTTACATTTTATAAAAAACATAATTAGCTTTTTAATATTTAGAATAAAATATTATGATATTAAATTCTGCAAAGTTATAAGAAACGACGATTTATCACAAAATAATAATATTTCTGATTCCTCCGATTTAACCGAAGATCGTTAACAGCGGTAAATGCTGTTTGTGCATCTACACGGTGTTTGTTTCTATAACGTTTACGCTCGAAATTTTCCGCTATAATCATCGAAAGGGATCTTATCGAGAAATTGTTTCTAAAAGCATGCGAAGTTTAACCAATGTGTGTTTAATAGTTCTTGTACGAATATCAGAAGTGCTGTTTAATAAAAGCGCCGGAATGCGAAATTCGAGACATCAGGAAAGCTCAAACAGGCTACCTCCCTAGCTCCCATTGTTTCAAACATAATACAAGTTTTACTCAGACTCATACATATTTCATTTAACTTCGTTAAAGAAAAGTTGTGACACCAACTTCACATTATAACATTTTCCAATGTTTCATGTAAGTATGTATCTCTTTCAAGATATTTCAATGGTGAACTTTTAACATAATTTTGAAACATTATTTTCCACCGTCAGAAGTGTTTTAAACGAAAATTCTAAACGTTTAAACACTACGGTTAAAGAAATTAGTGATATAATTAGCGATACAAAATGAGATTTTCTATATTTCTATACTTGACAATATTCGAATCTCTACTATTAATTATAAATTAAATCAACAATATAACTAATTTCTTCCCATTTATAATTAAAGACTATCGTGTCTATACTCAAACTAACAATTTCTCGATGAGATTCTTTTCGAAAATCATAGCCTAAAATTTCATACGTAAATGTTATTATAACAAAACATCAATGTAACCAAACAGCATATTCACTACTGTTAACAAACTTCAATCACATCATAGAAAGCAGAAATATTATTCCATAATCAATCGTCACTTTTCATTCAAACCTATTCGAAAGTTTCTATTTCGCTATCAACCTATGTTTAAAAAATCCTATATTTAATCAATCATAATCATTTATCCAAACCTATTTCCAAGCTATTATTCTGCCATCAACTTACGTTTAATACAAATCTAAACTATAAAAAAAACTATTATTTAATAACCTCACAATGTACCTATTTCAAACCCACGAGAAAGAATTCCAAAAATGAATTACCAACTCTATTAATCCCAACTAAATTTCATCGCCTTCTCGAATGGCATCGTTCAAATATGTAAACCCATACTGGAACCAAGAATAAAAGCACGTGAAAAGATTCCGTCCCAATTCATAACGGCGCCCGCCAATCAAGTCAATGCTCTCTCGCGCTGCTTCCAAAAGTTCGAGGACCTTACCAGCGAGCTTCCATTTTAAACGGATTGCTCGTGCTTTTATTGCTAACCTCTATTTCGCTCTGTCGCGAGATGGACGCCTGGCATGGCTCGTTTCCGGAAAAGTGCTGTTGCTGTCTCCCTTCCTCTTTCGCCCCTTCCATATCCAGAAATAGATACGCGTACACGAAACGCATCCTCGTTTATTTGTACAAATACCAGTGATTTTGCGCCTCCGCACCCATGGCGCCCTCCTTACTGATACCTCGTTACTGTTGCTCCTGTTGATGAGTATGGAGGCTCCGATTCTACAATATTGTAGTATCATAGTTTAGAATAGCAGTGGCTATTCCCAAAGACAGGGCCATAAAAAAGAAAGACACTGACGAAGACCAGGCCCAAGGGGCTGGCAAGTGCTTTTCCAGCCGATGCGTAGGCGAGGTTGAAGAGTGCATAGTGGTGGGAGTGAGGGTGCACGAGAACTTTTCCGAGAATGGTAAAATAGAGGAGTTTGTCGTCGACGTTGAAGAGCGAAGGACCTACGCACTGCAGGCTATCTTAGTGACGAACTATTTTTGTTTTATTTTATATCTATTTTTATGTTTTTCTAAAATAAACACGTAATCCTTTATTTTAACCCCCTATGGGACCTAAAAGGTTCATTGTGACTTGAAAGTTAGAAACTGATGTATGTATATTTTAAAAAATTAATTTTGTTTAGTTATCACTGCATTATTAAATTTTATTACTGTAGGGACACCACGATCCATTTACAGTAATTATTATTTAAAACATTTTCAAATCGAAGTGAAAAACTGTAATCAATCGTAATTTTTTCTCCAATAAGCAGACAAAATTCGGGCTACAGAGGGTTAACACCATAATATTACATAGTAATATGAAATATTAAATTTCTTTTTCCATTTACTTCTCGCAGTTAACACTAGAACTACCAACGATTAAAGTAGAGTTATTTGTACCAAAGAAATCAAAATGATAGGTATTTCGAAAAATACCTATAATAAGAGTAACAATTCTTTATGCATATTTTTTACATAAAATTGCGGGAAATCCTCAAAAATTCATTACTGTAAATTTCTAAAATTTCTATAAGAAATTATGAACGAGTCATTTTGAAGTCAATAGTGTTAAATTATTTCGCCAGCCTAGATCGATCCCAATCGTACACACATTTACAATATACTATTGTATCTATGTGTATAAATTACTGTATCTATACGTGTAGCCAATTAGACGTAAAACTCTAAGTTTGATTTATTTTTTGTCGCTTTTATTGTGACTGGTTTCACCGCTGTAGTTATATGGCAGTAGCCTAACGCTTCAGAGTTCACAATTTCTTAAGTCGAAATCGCTATATTATGTTTCAACTCCAGCCTCGACTTGGGCGATCAGAAATTCCTTTCAAACTTCGACTCCGATTTCATAGCCCTTTCGGTAAGTGGACATCGAGGACGATGTTAACCTCCACTGCTATCAACTGCAGAGCTTGCATCGTGTATCGCACCTTGCGTCGCACCGTACGCTTCAAAGTGAACACTGTTCGACGACGCGTTACGATATCACGCGCTGAAACATTTTGGGATTGATTCTCTGTGAAACTCACTCGTTCTATCCCTTTCCCTCTTGAAAGCTCGCTGTCAACATTGATGAAGCCATCGGGACACTAGCTCGCTCGCGATACGCGCGATGCGTTGAAGATTTGCTTTGAACTTGCAAATACTGTCGGAGTTCGGATGGATTTTATGATTGATTCGAGGTTCGTCGGATTGAGAGCTTTTCCGGAAATTAAGGACTCGCGCGGCTGATAATTTCATCCTCCGTTATGGTCTAAAAGCGCTTCGATTCGGTTTGTGTTTTTGGAAGATGGTTTTGATTGGACGATGAACGAAAGNGATCCCAATCGTACACACATTTACAATATACTATTGTATCTATGTGTATAAATTACTGTATCTATACGTGTAGCCAATTAGACGTAAAACTCTAAGTTTGATTTATTTTTTGTCGCTTTTATTGTGACTGGTTTCACCGCTGTAGTTATATGGCAGTAGCCTAACGCTTCAGAGTTCACAATTTCTTAAGTCGAAATCGCTATATTATGTTTCAACTCCAGCCTCGACTTGGGCGATCAGAAATTCCTTTCAAACTTCGACTCCGATTTCATAGCCCTTTCGGTAAGTGGACATCGAGGACGATGTTAACCTCCACTGCTATCAACTGCAGAGCTTGCATCGTGTATCGCACCTTGCGTCGCACCGTACGCTTCAAAGTGAACACTGTTCGACGACGCGTTACGATATCACGCGCTGAAACATTTTGGGATTGATTCTCTGTGAAACTCACTCGTTCTATCCCTTTCCCTCTTGAAAGCTCGCTGTCAACATTGATGAAGCCATCGGGACACTAGCTCGCTCGCGATACGCGCGATGCGTTGAAGATTTGCTTTGAACTTGCAAATACTGTCGGAGTTCGGATGGATTTTATGATTGATTCGAGGTTCGTCGGATTGAGAGCTTTTCCGGAAATTAAGGACTCGCGCGGCTGATAATTTCATCCTCCGTTATGGTCTAAAAGCGCTTCGATTCGGTTTGTGTTTTTGGAAGATGGTTTTGATTGGACGATGAACGAAAGATTTTCTTATAAATAAACCGCGAATTTTTATGCGAATTCCTTTTCTTGGGGAATATAATTAACCCATTTGAAAACTTCACCGAACCACTGTACGACTGATCGCGAGTGGTTCATTGAATTATTTATAATTTGTCCAGATTTATATATTTTCTATTCTCTGTTAATACTAAGTGATTATAATGAAATATCGGAGTACAAAGGATAATACGTATCAATAAATATGGTATGATATCGCTGTCGGTGGATTATTCCGCGTTTGATGATGCAGAGAAGACATTGCTCGCGGAATATTCCGTTTCGCGATGCAAATGGGTTAAAAATAGAAGCTTGATAGGCATTTGTTTTATTCACTAAATATTGTAATGAGTTCTATATTTTTGGTTATTATATGCGTTATAAGTTTTTGTGCCAAAAGCTCTTATTAGAATATTGTAGGGAAACGTTTATAAATAATGGGTTTCAAAAATAATGGTCGTGCGAATTCATGAAAAACCTATACAATTCGATAATATTTCTTCGGCTCGATTGGTAATCGTTAACTTCGGATGGAATACTTCAGTTACGAGTGGATGGATGAAAAATTGTCGAACGATAAGGAGAAATTTGTTCTTCAATAGAGAATCATAACGATTGAACGGATTCGCTGCTTCGACGAAGAAATGTAACGATTGAATGGATACATTGATTGAACAGAGAAGCAGAATAGTTGGAACGAATTGGTCAACATTCAACGACTACGCTCGAACCTACGAATCTTGCTTGCTGACGAATTTATTTAAAAATAAAATACCGGTATCGGAGAGGCAGGTACAAAGAATTACAAAAGGCTAGTTTTCCTTTGAACCTGCGCTTATTTATTGACGGGACAATTTTTTTATCAGAAGAGAAAAAAAGAATAGAACATAAATCTATTAAGAGAAAACACACAATAGAATAAAAATTACACTAACCGGAACCTAACACGTTCTATAAAAACAGAAATTAAAGTAAGATATATAATACTGTTAAGAGAATACGATAGAACAAAAATTATACCAACTTGAACCTAACCGTTGTATAAGAAAAATTTAAAAAAAATAAAAGTAGGATTTATAAAACTGTTAACCCTCCATGAGACCGTGTGACTTAAAAGTTACAAACTAATGTATTTATATTAAAAAAATTTATTTTATTTAGTTATCACTGTAGTATTCAATTTTATTACTGTATTACCGTAATTATACCACGATCCATCTATAACAATTATTAGTTTAAAAATTTTCAAATCAAAGTGAAAAACTAACGAATCGTAATTTTTTCTCTGATAAACAGACAAAATTCGGGCCATAGAGGGTTAAAAAAACAAACATAAAACAACGAACATTACAGGAATTACCGAATGCTTACGAAGAATCACATATGTTAGCAATTGATGAAGATATCGGAGTAATTTAACAAAGATACAATCATTGTAATTTCAATATTCTGAGAAGACTAAGTTTAAGTTTAAATGTGTAAAACATATACATAATGCATACATACATGACTGGTTCTATATTCGAATAATCTATATTAAATAAGTCATTCGGATAATCGACGTTCTACTGTATTTTTATCTAACATTTCAAGCTCTATCTTACGAATACAATTTACATTGCAAAAAACAGGTAACAAGAGTTGCCTGGAAATGGCAACGAAAGCTAATTTCTCGACTTTTAATAAGCAAAAAGGTTGTTCACGCGTACACACATTCTCCGTTACAGAGATTTTTAAATAAAGCCCAGTGTTATCGCGTCGGATGTTATTAGACAAGCCATCCGCCTTTGTGTTTCGCAGCGTCCTCACAGGCGAGAAACCGCTCGAAATTGTAAATTATTCCGAGGCTTCACGTCGCCGCATTTTTCGCGACACACCGTCGAGCCGAGTACCCTCGCCTCAAGATGAATTGTTTCGTTGATGTAAAACAAGCCCCACGGTCTTTCCACGGAATGAAATATGTATCGCGTGGACGGCGTGCTAATTTTTTTTTCTCCGTCACCGGGGCGAACGGTAATTTTCACGAGAACCGCACGAGGCGAGGCAATTTTCTGTTCGTTCAGCGACCGATCACGGCCAGGAATATAGAATTTTTATATGGATTCACAGCTTTACCATACCAGCGATGTTGTTGTCATTCTCGCGTATTATGGGCTTTGAACCGAGCGATTTAAGTAAAATTATTTGAAACTGCTTGGAGACTTGTTTATCGTATTTAAGAGCAATAATTGATATATATTTCAAAGGCAATCATTAATTTAGAATTTTAATAATTAATTTTATATGTACCTTAAAACTGATGTCTAACTTTATATCCCAAGGAGTGAAACGATTTGTGCGAAGGATTATAAGTGTTCGGGTGCAGTTGACACGAGCCTGGAGTGTGAGGTATGAGTGTAGCACGAGATAAGCAAGAGACAAGCCAGGTGCAAAGGAAGTTAGTGTTTCGGAAGCATAGGATTGCGGATAAGACACTTGTATTGTTCAATCTTGGTTGGAACGTTTATACTAATCCCTGATAAATCGTTTGCTAATTATGGAACTCGAACAACTTTCCGTTCCCTCGATCTATGTGTTACTGTATTAATTTCAATTAGATATAATTAACGAGTTATCTAATATCCTGTTTTGTTCGCAAAATAACTATAATAAGAGTAGATTAATTATACGAGTTGATAAGCGAGCGTAATAAATTTCTCAATTTTTGTTCGAAATAAAAATAAAACTGCGGTGAAAATACAAGCGATTGTTACTTAAGTAAGAATAATCTGAGTTTAACATGCGATCTAGCGCTGTGCGTTGCTGGTAAGTTGGCAGACGGAAGGAATGCGGGTTTGATTGAATGTAATTTATCAGATCCACCTTCTTTTAACGCAGTCATAAAAACAAAGCACATGTATTTTTCTTATTCGCTGAAACGATCATATCTACGAATCGCGTCACGTATAGTGCAGAGATCGTAAGTAGCCAACGGAATCAGATTAGCTGTCCTGCCCTAATGTAAGTCACATTGATTCTCATTATTGGCTAAATCCATCGCATCCACAAATGTATCGTCTGACAAAGGTCGCTGGCGCGTATAATATAAATGTAATAAATATAAATATGATACTATATTTATTATTATTATTATTACTATAGTACTATAAGCGTATAATATAAATATAACGAATATAAATATGGTATTATATTTATTATTATTATTATTACTATAGTACTATATTTATTGCACGTTACCATATATTTCACTTAATTATACTCGGTTTCTAAATACTAGGAATAAAAAAAAAATCCTAAACCTCACAGTTTCATCAACAATATTCACCTCTCAAAATCCGAACAGAATTCACGAGACGAACAAGATTCTTTCATCACGCCTCGCTAAATGCTTTCACCGTGATGAACTCGTTTCACTCGTTTATAAGCAAGGAATGCTCTGAATTCTAATTAGATTACAGAGATGTTGGAGCTCCGTGTTTCTCAATAACATCAGACACATCTTGAGCCCGCGAGAATACCAGATTTCAACGAAGAATTACACGATTGCGGACCGGTGTCTCAAATTAAACAAGCATGCGATATTACTGCATCGTGTGCTTACATGCCTTATGGGAACAAGTCTACGTGTGAGGCGTATGTAAAATTCACAAAATCGCTCGAGAGTCTCGGAACTCCACTTATGTTCAAAGCCCTGTAAGGACGACTTGAAAAGAGAAATTAGGAGTTCATGTTCAGCATAATATCAGTTTTCAGGCTTGGAACTTTTCGAACGGTCGTGATCGAATTACTTAGACATTTTCGACTCTCGTTAGCACCGAACTTTTTAACATCTGAAACTTTCGATAATTTGACTTTAAATCGCAGATCGTTCATGCCAATGCACGTATTTAGACCGTCGATTATTTGTAACAGCAAAGTTCAAAATATTATCAATCATTCTGACAAACTTATTTTTACTAACTCCTTACAATCGAGAAAAAAGAAAAATTCGAATAGCTGGTTCTCATTTGTATTTTAATTTTTAATTATTTTTGTTCGCTTGGTAGATGTCTGATAAATTTTGGGCGTAGAAAACTCATAGAATCTATTTGATATTAATAAATTTTTTAAAAAGAAACAACATCAAATATTTTAAATCTTTAATTTTAAATAATAAAACTATCGTATCGAGAATATTCCGACTTTTGACCGCAATGGATTCAAACTACTGTATTCTTATAAAGTCTTTCTTTATAAACGTTAAAAAATTCCATTCTATGCAATTTTTTGAAGTACGTATGCACACAGAAGGGTACTTTGCAATGGCTGCACTGTTAGCAGTAAAAATGCCAAGTAATATGAAAGTGTCATGCAATTAAGAAAAAGTTTACACACCCACAAAGAAAAACGACAAACGGAAAAAGCACTAAAAATAGAAACTAAGCAGCGAAACAAAAATACATCCTCGCACAAAGATCTCAACGACGCCTTTTTATGCAGAAAAATATAATTTAGCGTCTCACGCGTAATTCGAATAATGAAACGAACAAACAATGTATATACATATATTCCTGTCCATAAGTCACCGGACATTAAGAACACCTAAAATAAAGACTAATTAATGTTATGGCTGGAAAATGGAACTAATTCTTATTGATCGTGTACGTTAAAAGAAAAACTGAATTATATTCCTAAACCCTTGTTAAATATTTAACATAAGAAGAATTTTACTTCACACGTTCGTTACCGCGCCACGGGGAAGAAATTCCAACCACAATCCAAGCTCGGTCCAACCGCAGACTTATTTTATGAATTTTTCCAAACTGTGCTGCAAATTTTTACTCGCGTAGTATCTAGTAAAAATGCATCCAAATTTAGTTTTTCAATGCGATTACAGAGCAAAGAGTTAAACGTTAAATTTTTTAATTTTTTGGATTAAAAAGAATTGATATCTTTTCGATAGATATTTTAAAACAAGAAGTATGAATACAATTATATTTGTTAAAAAATATAGAAAAAAAAGCATCTCTTTAAAAGTTTCATAGGACTCCTCAAACTGCACCTCGCCAATTTAAATTTAATTTTCATCGTTCAAAAAATTAAGACAGATTAATTTCTTGATTAATTGCACGGAACGAAGGAATCCACTTTTTCTTTTAATTAACAGTACACTTAACGTAAAAATTTCACGATATCATTTATCGTTATAGAAATCTTACTGTCTGTGTAAAAATGAGTAACGTTTGTATAAAAAAAAAAAAAAAGAAAAATTACAGTTCGGTATTTACTGACTTTATATTTGTACATACGGAAGAATTATATTTATGTCATGCTGAAGTTACTTTATTTGTACTTCTCTCTAACTTAACGTGTTTCACATTTAACGTACGTTCCCGGAACAAGCTCATTCGTTTCACGGTAGCGTAAATCTTGGTAAAAAGAATTCCGCAAGCATCGTCACAATTTTTTGCTTCACACTACCGCTGAACTGATGTTGGATTTTTTTGTTCTTTCGGGTCACGTACGTATGTGCTGGTCTATCGAAGATCGATTATCAGCAGGTCGACCGTTTTATAAGCACTCTTTGCAGGGTACTGCGGTATAAAGCGTGCGAAAATTCGAAACAATAATGTGTATACGAAATGCAATCAATTTTTATATTTATTTATCCTTCTAAGACGGGAAATTTTTACAATTTTCACATATCAATAAAAGAATATTAAACAATGAAATAGCTGATCTAAAAAAAATACGCAAAAATGATTTCGTTACCATAAAGCACCGAATGTTTTGGACAACGTGAAGATTTCAACACAGCTTTGAAATTAAATAGAAAATTTTCATGAAGGTATTTAATTTATTATATTTATTTGTAGAAATTTTGCAGTAGCAGTACAGTGGGTTCCGGTTAATTGGGACAACAGATAAAATCTGAAGAAGGTAAAAAATAAAGCCAAAAACGAATTATTGAAAAACGTACGCCACCGTTCATAAGTCACTTATAAGTTTTTCTCTTCTTGCATTCTTTGGAATATAGTAAAAAAAAAAAAATTGCTAAGTAATATTTCCGATAAATAAGAAATAATAATTTATATAATAATAATAAATAACAAGTATAATAATAATAAATATAAAAGAAAAAAAGAAGAAGAAGATAAGTAACACACAGCTCGACTCAAAAAATGAAAAACACATCCTTGGATCCGACAATAGAGCGATGATTTACGTTTATAAATTATAATTCTATTAGTTGGCGTAATTATCGAGATCGCGATGTAATATTAACGTGTATATTGAAATAATAAAATTTTTACAATCGTTGGTGGTGTTACCGTTCTGTCTATTAAAACTCACATTCACACACGCTCGCAATTAAGAATTCAATTTCTATGAAAGCATCCCGGGCAAAAAGTCGACTCGATCTGGGCTGCTTGACATTGCAATCATCGCTTGACGAGAATTAGAGCAAGCGGAAATTGGAAACTCTCGATCGACCGTCGTATATCTGAGATAGTTCATCGGGCGGGGTAATCGTTTTGTTTCGACCTATCGAACATTTCTTCGTGGATAAAAAATTTAATCTATTCACGCTAGCAGATGTACGTTTATTTTCGTTCACAGTTTCGAAATGAAAAAAGTATCAATTATAAATTTAACGTCCCGAGTCGGATGAAACTGGTGAGACAGCTTTTGTACGAATAAAGTGTACCGAATTTAATTAAAGAATTTTTGAACTATCAAACCTATCTTTATACACGTGTACAAATAATGATCCGACTTTCACACGGACAAAAGATAAAACAGTATTTCCAAAAAGAAAAAAAAGAAAGAAAAAAAAGAAAAAAAAAAAGAAAAAATGATATAAGTGCAAATATTTAAATTACACAAAAGTGTGAAATTTTCCATAGAAAAAAAGCAGCTCCAGGGATCATAAATATCGGCGAAATGTGAACGTATCGCTCGTTATAAAATTATCCGTGTTTACGGCAGAGATGAACTTGTGAAACGGCGCGGCAAAATAATCCAGGATGAGGCGGGTGATCGCAAAGCGGAACGTGTGTTTCCAAACCAACGCACGATTCCTCTAGACCGGTGTACAAAGCCGCATATTTTCAGCTTCATAACAAGCGCAGTTGGAAATTGTCGCGGTGGCCGCTTTTAAAATGTGTTCGCCACTCCGCGACTGTTTGCTCGACAGCACGGAAAATACAGTTGCTAATTAGGGGAGCTAAGTGACGCTCGCGAAGGAGTTAATTTGTTTTGAATGAAACACGAATCGTGCCCTTTTAACGCGAAGAAGATACTTCCGTTCCAACGATGTTCGCCCGGGATCATCGTTTTCATTTTCTCCGTAATTTAGCGGCTCTCTTTTTCGGTGCCGTCAGTTTCAATGTTTGGGTAAATACCATCAAACGTTCGGGATAATAGCCCATCTATGGAATGCGTGACAGATTCTTGAATACTGAGTGGTTGGCAATATTCGCGTGTTCGCGATATTCTACATTGAAATTGTTAAACTAGTATTCTCGTTGGTCGATAGTTTGTTCATTCGTGTTTTTGGAAAGTTTGTTCGGATTGGTGATTTATTACGAGTAAATCGTGAATGTTTATGCAAGTTTATAATTTTGTGAATATATAAGAGAACAGAAGCTAACTGGACAATTGTTTTATTTAAGAAAAATTTAAGCAGACTGCCGATTTTTGTACATCTGTAGAAAATTTAGAGATGCAGATTTGTACGGAATGCAAGTAATATGAAGAGATACGAAATATACAAATTATGGTGCTTTTTGTAAAACGTGATCGGTGAAATCATTTTCTACCGAAGTTGCACTGTTTTTACTATGTTTGGAAAAATATGAATTTTGGTGCAAATCCGCAATATAATTATAAAGAATATTATATTTTAGGTTCGTTTGGATATTTCTGTTTATTACGTGCATTCTATGCATTTATGTACCTTCAAGTTTCCGAAAAACGCGTAAAAATCAGCAGTCTAATTAGGAGTTCGGATTTTTACAGTATCTGATCTGAAAACTTTTAATGAACAACTGAATTACAGTGCCAGAATTAAATTCGCTACACTGTTCAACTAATTTTTATTCCGCGTTGCTACAACATTTCGTTTCCTAGTTATCGCCGTTTAAAGGGAAACAATTCTGGGGACCGATTGCTTCGTCACTCGTACAATCAAACTTTCCACTCGCGCTTCTTCACCGACCTGTCACAAGCATAACACCTGTGTGCTGGTCAGCGACAGACGCTGAATCAGCCTTTTTTTTTACTATCACTGCCGCGACGTGCGTATTTCCGAGAAAAATATTGATCAGTCTAAGCATTCGGTCACTGTACTCGTGTATCGAAAGCTTTTAAAGTCTTTTATCTGGGAAATTAATTAAGATGTCGGCTTGAAACAAAATTCAAAATTTAAGCCACGAGTAGACTTTCCTCTTTGTGATAAATAAATTTTTTTCCAACAGATTAAAGTTCTTACAGACAAATTTCACGTTTGATATTAACGCGAAAATGCATCTTAAAAGTGTGTACAATTTTATATCTATCTTTTGATACATCAATAAATTAATGAAATTTTGTGTTTCTATTGATTTCGTATATACTGTACTCAAATAATAATAAAATGAATTATTTTTAAAGGATTAAGAATCAAATTTAGAATCTATACAATTTATTCGAGATCGTCTTCGTTGATCCCACAATTTTTATATTTACTTTTACCAAATTAAAAATCAAATATGGTAATCCATGTAAGTTATTCGAGATCGACTTCTCCGACCTTAAATTTTGTTTATACTTTGTAATCTTGCATACCATTTGCAATACAAGACAGCAAGGTGTCACGCGTTCCTAGAGAGTGGCGTGTGATTTTTTCAGGAAAGGGAAGGGCGTCACGCGATCGTACGGATATCCGTTTTACGATAGCTATCGAGGTACGATAATTCGTACGTTATCATTCTATTCATGATTCAAACTGTAACATTTGCGTAAAACGTCGGCACTCTGCTAATAAAATACGCGGCATCCATCCGGAAGAAAACATCGACCGGTACGAATAAGAGTAGACGATCGATAACAATTCCGACCGCGAAAGCTTAAAATCTACGCGTATCGATCGCAATCATCCATACCGTATTACACTTTACTCATACACTGATCGACCCGATTAATTACCCAACGCCCTATCGAAATAAATCCTAACCAAAATTCATGCCTCTGGAGACCACAGACCATCTTTCCTTCGCCCACCCAAAAACAGATCCAACAGTTTCAAACAGCATCGCTTAATCCTCGACATAAAAGGATCACCGATAAACCACTTGGCAAGGATCCAACGCAGTCAGTTCGCTCCCCCCAGGATCAACATTCCCCTTTCTCTGTCTCTCACCTGTCTCGACTCCACTCTCGTTCACCTCATTCCAACAACGTCCATCAATCAATCTGAAGCAGGTGCGACGAAAGTTTCGCATTGGTCTTGCGGTCTTATTCGAGCTGGATCCATAGCTAGAACCATCGATTCATCCACGGAAATATTTCCCGAGTCTCACCGCGTGCGTGGATGTCTCGATTCCTTTCGATGGTTCGAGTCAATGCTTCCTTCCTCTCCTTGTCCCGTCAAAAGCGCCTGATAGGTTGGTTCCAGGGCATTATCATTCGACCGCCGACGAACGAGCGTCGTCGGAGATATTTCATCGAGATTCCAACAGGGACGTTCTGGTATTTCATTGTAATGGAAATAGACATAAGACCGTGAGACGTTACGACAAAAGAGAGGGCCATGATTCTTCCAGCGAGAACTCTGTCTCGTTCTTGGGTACGGTTTCGATGGGTTGAATGGTTCACGCGAATGTTTCTTACGCATCTTTCAACGTTCGAGCTTCGGGTTGGATTCTTTGCGGATTACTGTTGCGTCGATGATTAATTTCGAAGGAATTAGGAGTGAAAGAGACAAGGCGGATCAAGTGAGATTCTCGGAATTGTGATAAATTGTGATAAATTGCGAGACGCGAATTTTGTACTCCAACTTTCTAAGTAGAAAAGTCAGCGTTTGGTCAGACTCGGAAAGGATACTCAGTTATTTTTATTTGCGTGAAAAATATATGGAATACAAAATTATGCCCGCTTCTTTCACTTGGGATCCTTTTAAGTGGAATAGCCAGCGCTTGATCAGACGTACAGAGGGAATTCAATTATTTCAGTCTGTGAGTATAAATTTATAAATTTATAAATTATAAATGCACTCAGACTGGTGTATGATTCTTTGTAACGGTATTGAGAAAAGTATGGAATAAAAAATTGTACGATACAAGCACTGAAACACGGTAACCTCGACGATTAACTTCGAAAGAATCAGAACTGAAATTGACACGATGGATCTATTGAGTTCCTCGGGTTTGTAGTAAATTGTGAGATCCGAATTTTGTACGGAAAAATTGGTTTTAATGTCGATGCTTCTTTCACTTGGAAACTTTTCAAGTGAAAAAACAGGTATTAAATCAGACGACAGAACATCGTCAGAGACAGTTCATCGAAATTCCAGGAGGGACGTTGTGGTATTCCATTGTAATGGAAATAGATATAAGACCATGAGACATTACGCCGTAAGAAAGGCCATGATTCTTCCAGTGTGAGCTCTGTCCCGTTCTTAAGCGCGATTTCGATGGGTCGATGGGTCGATTGGTGAACGGTGCGCGAATGTCTCTTACCCCCTCCTTCGAAGAATCCATTCACGCGTCTGAAAGATATCCGTCGTGGCAGCTGAGTGGATTTGACGCTAAGTACCGATGGGATAAATAATGCATGAACGGGACATTTTACTTTGTTCCGCGTAGGCCCTTTGTTAGCCTTTGCGTGGTTACTGTGAAAGAGACGGCTTTTAGCGTCCCGATGCTTGACAATCCTTCGCGTAATGCGCTCGTCGATCCGTCGTTCACTTGGATAATGAAGTCGGTGTTGGTAAAAGAATGCTTCAACGAGTTGAGTCTTTGTGGCTCGATTGTTTTGACGTTCGTTCGCTGATTCGCTCGAATAGAGTGTCTGTTAAAGGGGTGGTTTCTTTAAGAGCGACAAGAAAGTGGCTGTTCGATGAAGCTGAGAGGTTGTGGTAAGTGTGACGTTGGAAATTCATGTTTGGTGAGATACGAGAGTTGAAAAGTATATTTGAGAACAGCGAAGAGTTGTAGAATTTTATAAATAATAGGAAATTAATTAAACCTTAACTGTTCGAGTCACATTGGACACTTTAGCCCAACTGGTCTAAGAAAACTGCCAATAATTTGACTAAATTTTTATGTCATCGCAACCAGTAAGATATCTGCATAGAAAATTTCCTATTAAATTAAATTTTAACATAAAAGAATATGTTGCATATTCAACAACTGGAAACAATGGAAGGAAATGAAATGTCGAGTCTGGCTCGACGTAAGATTGCAAGGGATTAATCAATGAATTCTTTTAAGGAAAAATATGGTTTTATCCTTCGTGTAACTATTTTGTATTTATAACGTTAATAATTAGAAACCTTACTTTTAGAGTATTTATTATACTCCAAAGGGAGAATTTTTATCTCTATAATTAATAAAAGATTTATTCCCAAAGAAAGTAAAATGATATAATAAAAATACCACGACGCATTGAACAGTGAATTCGCTTGAAACGAGATGTAGCTCGACTCGCAGACCTCGTACGGATCTTTAGAGAATCTTTCTTGCAAATCTTCAAATGCATCGCTGTCAGATGCGCATAATAAGATAAAATTCGTAGGGAACCACTACGAAAATGTGTAATATAAAATATTAAAAAATCCTGCATTAAAGAAGGAAAATCACCAAATATCACTAAAAATCATCAAAAATCTCTAACAAGATTTACATTTTGCTGTTCTTAATTTTCAAACAATAAAGCTTATATTTTATTACTGCTACATTGCTTGTAGAAAAATTTACTACGGAACTCTACGTAACATAAAATATCAAAAAATTCTATATTAAATGAGATTTCCAGAATTGTATTAGGTTGTTTCAAAAGTTTCTTTCGTTCTTTTCATACAGCGGCTTCGTCGGGTGGTCTTTATATAAACATGCAGCCTCATCTGTTGAACGAGAGATTTAGAAAAGTAACGGAGCAAAATAGGTTGAGAAAATTGAAAATGATGAGAGAAAATTGTGAGTCAATTACTTAATAAAACGAAAGAAACTTTTGGGACATCCTAATATATTTATATATTGTAATTCCGACATTCCATCTGTGTTGCTATATTTTAAGTGACATCTTAATTATTGCAAAATATCGCGTAACAAACTGTTATCGACTGCTTTCGTCCACAGACACGAACAAGTTAATCGTCACGTTTGGATAGTCGAAAATTTTTGACTAAAGGCAAACCTTTGCCATTCAATTAGGAAAGCTGGAACGGTATTCCGATAAAGAGAAACTCGTTAAACAAAAATATTAAGTCCTATTAGAACTGGACAGATGCCAGTGCTCGAATAGGTATCAATACCTTCGAACCACGCCCGTCTTCCTATTTCCATTCTCACCGAGTGCAATCCTACAATGAGTTCGAAGCACGTATTTGTGAACCGCATATTCTACCTGACGCGATGCGTGCACAAAGCCAGTCGAATCCCTGCGCGGAAAGTTTTAATATTTGCGAACAGGATTGAGAGTTTTGCCGACCACCGACGTTCACGGGAATTATTAACATTTCCACGTGATAAGATGGAAGATGGGAACACGTCATATTTCGACCGTAGCACGTGCTGTTATTATCTTATGAAATAACAGCTGTATGCTCGTAGAATTTCTGGAAAACACCGTCTGCAATCTCGTTATATTTTGTACAATTTAATGGTTAAAACGTGAACGTTGAAATTATTGTTAGAGTTGCTTTTAATTTTACTTTTATGACTATTAAGAACCGTATTTGTGGAAAAAGTGAAAATAAGGAAATGGAAATTCTATGAGTTGTAAAATTTTATATATTCGCTTCGAAACGTTGTTAAGCTTTTAATTTTACTTTTATAACTGTTAACAAATACATTTGTCGAGAAAATGAAAATTCTATGACTTGTAGAATTTTATATATTTACTTTCTACCAGGAAGCTATGGTGCTTTTTATAATCTTAAGTGAAACTACTCTAGCAATTTTTATTAATAACCATGTGCTAGATTAGTATACACTGTATGCGTGTTCTTTATCGAACGTCAAGGCTCAGAAAAATTAATTATACACCTTTTTCACAGTATAACAGCTATCTATTTATAACATCGAGTTTTATAATTTTTATTTCCTTGAGTCATTTTATACACCGTTTACTATTTCTAAAACTCCCTACAGATTCTATTTGTCATTACTTAGAAGAAATTTCTTCCATCAAACATGCTATCCAACATAAGTAGCCAAAAATATCGTAGAGGTGAGAGTTTTTGAAAAGCGAGGTATGAATGCAGTATTTGAAAAGCAGCCTTCCTAGGGACGTGTGTACTTATATTTCAGAGGCTAAGTGGCAGTCGTGAGTGCACCTGTTCGTATGAGCTTGGGTTTAGAGTTTTTAAGAGCGAACGAAAAGTTTAACGCGAGAGTTTTAGAGCAGGAATAGAAAAGGAGTGGGAAAAAATGCAAGAAGTACCAAGTGAGAATTTAAAGCGGGACATCGTGTTGTGTTATGTTTCGAGAAACATTAATTTCTGATCGTGAATAACCATTTCTCGTATTTCATTTAAAATCGACGAATATCTTCGATCATATACTTCAGTTCAAAGCAATTCGTATTAAAGATTGTAAAAATATTACGATGCACAATTTTTTTGATTTTTCATTATTTTCTATGACAAACAGAAATTGTCAAATTAAATGTGTGGCAGTGAACGAATTTTTTCCTTGGAAAATAAATTTCAAGAAGCAGTAAGGGATCACTAAATGTTAATCAACCTATGCTAATACCCATAAATATTTTCTTCATAAAAATAGAGCTCATAAAGTCCGAAGTTAGTTGGTGCAAAGTTTCAAATGGCTGGGTAAGAGGCATTACACACGCTTTCACCGTTCTCACAAAGAAATAAATAGTTTCTCGTTCAATGCTAAAGTGTTTTTCGTTGTTGGAGAAAAAAAAAAAAGTGCATCATAAAATTACAAAAACTGAAATATTTTTCCTGTTCATCTTACTAAATCTCTATAAAACGGTGCTTCGAACTTCCACTAAAATCTCATCGTATACTTCTGACGCATACTACATTTCTGCCCAACTTAGATTCTTTAATCCATTATGTAGAGGGAACATTTTATATTCTACGTAGTTCCTTCCACGCCTGAAATTATGTTCCATACATATTTTAAAACTATATTTGGTTTTATTCCAAGGCTCTTAGGTCTTCGAAATATTCGTCGTCCTCTAGAATACCTAGATTAGTATTTAATCATCATACTTTCACTCTGGCCATTTTTAGTTATTTATGTAAAACTGAATAATGGTAATAAAACAGATTTGTAGAATAACAAAACAGTCTATACAAAGTTTACTGTAACGCTTGTAAAAATAATAAAATTAGTATTAATCAAATGTGCTATATTGATAGCGTCACAAATTAAAATCTGTAAACTTTAAGGAGAGGCTTTTTAGAATCTACATTTTCGAAAATACTAAATACAGGTCTTATTAATAATTACGTATATATGACCATTAATTAATTACTGTAAATTTTAATAAATTTACTTTCGGTTAATTTTCCATTAATAAAATCAAATTTGAAATTTTTTCAGTTGTGCAATACCAACCACAAATATATTTCATCCTTAACAAGAAAGCTCTCCAAGAATAAATTACATCTTAACTCAAACCAACTTTTTACTAGCCACAAACCTACTAGCTAAAACAACTTATCCAGTACAAAACCTACGAAGTACCTTCAGAAATTACAACTTTACACAGTTTCACCCTTCAAACTTCACCCCTTTATCCCTTCCTGTTATAATCGTCACAACAGCAATCTCGTCTCTGTCGAATTATTTCATTGCAGAACCACTCGATTAATTTTTAATTGCTTGATTGCAGTGCACGAAGAATACCGTCTACATCACGTTTCGCCAATCATTCCTAGCCTCGAAAACAAAGACGTCAATCCCGAGTGTTAATGGCAACGTAAACAAGCCGACAACGAAAATCGAACTTCATCGCAGCTAAACCTCTCACGCAAATTGCGCGATCGACCGATACTCGATGCACAACAAACAACTATACAACCCAGGAGGGGTATCGTAAGAAAGTAATTTTAAAGTTAACAAAGTTTTCCTTCACGATCGCCGCGCCTCTGTATTAGATTCTTTTGATAAACGGCCGGCTTAATAATATCACGCACCTATTATGCCGTCCACGTGAACGCTCGCCGTTTTATATTCAAAAGGGTGGCACGGTATTTACCGTAATGTCGGTGTTTCAACGTGCTACCGGTGTTCCAAAGACTGTGTTTAATTTTATTGTCTGGACGCTTGCCATCGTCGAACGGAATAGAACGGTATCAAATTAAGCACACCGGCTCGTTTGCTCAGCACGCGTCTCGTGTAAATTCAACCGCCACAAAAGCCCCTGTGTGTTCATTATCGTGTACGCAGCCACGACGGTTCCCTTTCTTTCGCGCCTGTGCACGCGTGTAACGAGGCAGAAAGTTAACATTGACGTCGATGTAATTTAAGTCGATTGCACCGGGCATGGTATTTTTGAATAATAAAGCTTTTGGCAAGGAGAGACAATTCTATTTTTTTTTTTTTTTTTGTTTCGCTGCATTTTAGCGGCAATTTTTCTATATGATTTTGCTTAGCGACAACGTTTAGGCGTTTCCGAGATACCGATGCTGGTTAGTGAACTACACTGGCAATTCGGGACCAAAATTCTTCGTGTTAGGCGCTCGATAATTTGCAGATTGTTGGTTGGGAGGTTCGAATAGTTAGGAAGCTTAAAAATATGATTTCAAATATTGTTTAACTCTCTATGCTTGGAATGTTATTTTTTTCCAGTACTTCGTTCGAATACTAGAACTGTTCGATACCATTGGAACAGTATGTTAATAAAATACGACGGTGCAGTGATAAATAAATAGAATGAGATTTCAAAAATGTAAATCTATGGATACGTAATTTCCAAGTCCTGCAATATGTCACAGAGAACAGTCTTTGTCTTTCTTTCCATGACAATATTCTATGTCTGCCTTTTTTTAAGCAAATTACTCCTCTGCCTGTGCTCCTATAACCGGAGTGGATTTACTCCATGAATATATTATTGCTACCGCTAGTACAATTTACGGCGTCCTTTTCTATCTGTATAAAAAGTGATATTTGATTCTGATGTTCATAAAAATGAAGCAACCAATTCCAGCAGTGTTAACCTACATTCATTCGCCACGAGTCAAAGATAAAGTCCGGCAACGTTTATGTTCCAATCAGAATTTACGAAACGGCAGCCCATGCTAAACAGCGACGGTGCAGTTATTTTTTTTTTTTTTTTCTTTTTTTTAATTTCATAGATAAACCGGTTATACCGTAACGCGACAGAAACACACCGATAACGACGCGACGCCTTCGTGCTATTTTCGAGCGGAATTTTTATTTCGGACCGCGCGAAGGAGAAGAGAAACGGAAAGAGATAGCTAGCTGGTCGGCTGCATTGGCGTATTTCATCTGTTATCGCGATCCGGTGCCGGTACGGCTTTAATTCGAATGAAAATACCGTGGCAAAGGGAAAAAGGAAGGAAAAGAAACACTTGAGATCGCAGTGAAAATCCTCTGACTGATTTACAGAAACGAGAGGAAAGGGGGTGACAACGATGACGCGGTTTAAGGTAAAGAAATCCGTTCAGTGGATCCAATTCTCGTAAAAACATTGAAAGCACCGGGTAACATCGACGAAGAAACTCGTAGACCTGGTTGATATGAATTAAGGAGGTATCTCAAGGGATTCGCAAGATCCTGTTTCGAGGAACTCGAGTACTTGCGCAACCTTAGGTATTCAAAAGCTTTGGGTTGGCTTCTTTCTGGATTACTGTTGCGTCGATGATTAATTTCGAAGGAATTAGGAATGAAAGAGACATGGTGGATCAAGTGGGATTTTCGGATCTGTGGTAAATTGTGAGAGGCAAATTTTGTACGGAGAAATTGGTTTTAATAGGCTGCCTGGCGCTCGGTTCGTTTACTTAAGAATCTTGTAAGTAGAAAAGTCAGCGTTTGGTCAGACAAACTCAGTTATTTCTATTCGCGAGCGTATTCGTAATTTATGAATGTTAGCTTCAGGTGTATTGCTACTTGTAATGGTATTAAGCAAGATATGGAATACAAAATTATGCTTGGTTCTTTCATTTAGAAAGTTTCTAAGTGGAAGAATCAGTGTTTGGTCAGACGCATATATGGAATTCAGTTATTTGAATTTCTGAACACGTTTATAATTTATAAATGTGCTTGTAATAGTATCGAGAAAAGTATGTGATACTTTTATACACTCGAATAGAGTTCCTTGTAAATATAATATTACTTTAAATTTACATTTTCCTCGTAAGTTCAGTGATTTGCTTTCTTCAAGTATGGAAGGTAAATATTTTTTTTACAATGAATCATCTTTTTCAAAATTCTAGCTTCACTGTAGTTGGTTGCAAAAATGAATTCATGTTTATAAAAGTATCAACAAATTTTAAGTATCGATGATAAAGAAATTGCTATGTTCGAACTTGAAACACTGTAACATATATCTTCGATTGCTTGCAATTTCAAGTTACACCTACATTTACTAGAGAATTCTCTAGCTAAAACTAACCAACATACCTTGAATCATTCTTAAACGATTTTAATCTTCCAATTTTGGAAGAAAACGAGATAGAAATCCTACAAAACCTCCATAAGATAAATTACCAATATAAGATCGATATCAGCGAAACTTTAAAATAATATTTCACGATGAAGGTTCCACGAGGTATCTGTTGAAGAGAAAATCTTTCTAACTGATGTGGAATCTACGAAGGCAACAATATTGTACAAAGTTGGACCGTGAAAGGAAGACTCTGCTTATCGGCATGGAGAAAATTCACAATTTATGATCGCGCAACAAATCATGTCAAACAAAGTGTACGCTCTACCCTTTCCGTAGAAAATTTAACCCAAATCAATTTATTAATTATCCTAACAACACCATTCACTCCTTTTCGTCGTATAAAAAGCTCGAGAATATCATAAATAATTAACAAACCTAACGTATCGTACAAACATTACATCAATCACAAAGCGTTCCAACAAACAAAATTAAGTGCCGCCTGAATACAACCAGGGAATTAATTCTCTCACGCACTGGCACGTCTATTCCCGAGCATTCACATGCTCGCTCAGAATCGAGTTCCTCGGTAAATACACTGCCGGGACACCGTGAAGTGCTACAATGAACACTCGTCACACGCGGATTCAACAACCGTGTACGTGCGTGTGCACAAACGCAAAATTCTCGAACCTGTACTAGGTAAATTCCTTGTTTTCTCTGCGATCACTGTATAATCCTTTTATACAGAGTACGATTGAAATTGTGGCACAAGCTGGCAAGAAATATCTCTTGCGCAAAAATTAACCGTAAATGAAGAAATAAATTTTCTTCACCGGAGACTAAATTTTTAAGAAAATTGATTTGGAAGACTTTGTAAGTAATTACGTTTAACTCTCGGAATTCGAATTCGGAATTCGACCACTGAATTCGAGAGACCCATGATATAAAGTCACTAATAAATACTCATAAATACTATTGCTATAGAAACTTTTATAAAATATGAAATTTTCAACTTGTAAATAAATAATAGTTATTAACATCCAATACATAAATCTGTATGTGTTTGCGAGTGATTGCTACAAATATGATTTCTAAAATAACAGCAATAAAATAAATATAATAAAATGAAATATAAATGCAATTTTTTTTTTCTCGTCCGATACGTGTTTCTTCCTCAAAACGTAAAGCGGTACCGTTTCGTTTACCGAAAATCTGCTGCGTAAACGATCGTCATTTCAAGGCTGCTTAAACAATTCTATCACTGTACGCGTTATTGATCTATCGCTAAAGCCAGTGAGTTTAAAGTGATTCGAGTATAGGAACGCGAGGGTTAAGAATACACGGAGAAAAAACAATTTGTCAGCAATCGTTTCCTTTATAAATTAAGATATTGTTGGAATTGATAACTCGCCCTGTTAACGTACACAATAGATCTCTTAGAATCATTCTACGCTAACATAAACACGTGATAGGGGTACTATGTGAATTACAACTTACACAAAGCTGCACCAATCTATGGTCCATCGAACGAGACAACAGAGTAGACATAAACAAAGCATTCACGTGCTCGATTGCTGCTGCTGCAGCTATTGCCTGCCAATAAAGTGTCACTGCTGATCCTCAGGGACGAACCGGTGCTGTTATTTTACGGTTCGAACAGCGACTCGAAAAAATATTCAAACACGGAATTTAAAATATTTTAAACGGAATAATTTTCTTAGAACTGGACCAAACGATATCAATTCTTTTTTTTACATGTTAAGAGGATCAGTTTATTATATAAATTTATCACGAACTTTGTTAACACGAATATTGTTTGTAATTTCATTTATTATTTCATTATATAAGTAGAGGAAGATGGGGTAATTGCGAACGCGGAGTAAATCCGAGCGACACTATATTTCCATGTTCCCGTCCTCCATTTTCCGCGTAACAACGCATGCACGATATACTCTTCTATGCTTAATGTTGTCGCTTAGTACGAGGTAGAAGATTACGCACGCTTTTCAAGTTAAGACCTGTTAAAGTATTTCGTAGAATCCGATATAATTTTTGTTTGTTTCGTAAGTTGATGAAATTTCCTGATTATTGTTTGCAATCGTGTTCAGTATATGGTTTGGAAGCGTAAATTTAATAATTATAAATATATTTTATAATATATTAGATTATTAGATATGAAACGTCCGATTTTAAAAACAAACTTTAAACAGATATATCTTTTTTAATATTAAACTTTACTAATCGAAGTAATTACCAGTACGCCTAATGCATTTTTTCTTAAGCATTAAAATGGTACCTCCGATATCCATAGACCAATTATCATCATCTTTGAAGAAAATCTGACTGAACTCAAAGATTACTAACCGAAGTTCGAAATGCGATAAAAGTTTATTTTATAATCATGTAATTTCATTGATTTTTATTCAATCTCCCATCAATTATCCCATCAATCTCAATCTCTTATCAGTCTCAATTATCCCATCTTCCTCTAAAATTATATCCACATCGAACAATTCTATATCGTAATCAAATTAAATATTACTTTTCACAAAAATACTTTCTTATTTCATAATTCATATACTCTGATTACTCATCGCTTACGTACTCGTGTTTATGTCTACTCTTTCGACTCGTTGCACAGACTATAACTAAATGAGTTCTTTGAACTATGCAATGGTTCGGAACTTTTGACCACCAGTGAAAAATCACCTACTGCTCACTCGTACCAACGGTTCGACCGTATCCTGTATGCGCGGAGTTAGCTGTGAAGGTAGTTTTGACGTAAAAGCTGACATAACGATAAGCAACGCGCCGACACGCGGCTGGCCAACTAGAAAGTGAACTGAATTTTTAACCCGACTACCGTCAGACAATGAGAGGCATTCCGGGATAGGGCAGCGCTGCGAGGGAACTTCGTGGAACCTCCTGAAAGCCCGCAAATTCGAGGTGCTCGCACCTAGCTCGTGCTTGTCGTTCTCATAGCGAGACACCGCGCGAATCTGCAAGCAAGTCAGAGCAGTGCATCAAACATTCATCGGACAGCCATGCTCGAAATGGAGTTTCGGCCCACTCGAGTCGTAGCAACGTTTACCGAGCTTCCAACTATTTTCGCTTGCTCGAGATTCATTTCGATCCTTGAGAGTACTCCGACGCTTCCGATAGTCGAACCGATCTCTCCCGTCGCGTACTACCTGTGTCCTAATAGAGACGAGCATTCTTGCACAGCGTTCACGGTTGGTCGATAGAAACTCGTGGATGATTCTATTAGTTGTGTACCAGACTTATGTTAATAATAGAGTCGTAATCCGAGTCTCCATAATAAGCGATCCAAAATGTACATGTTCTGACAGCTGTTAGAACATTGATCGTATTGTCTGACAATGTCTCCCTATATGACTTACAAAGGATCAAACTAATCAAACGGCTCAGAAATTTTAAGCTCCAGTTAACCATAAATACGACTGTTTACTTGAAAGACCTATATTCTATTCTTTCCTCAGTAGTCGCAACCTTAAAATATAAACTATATAAACAAATATCACCCATACTGTACAGCGAATAAATCTGTAACATGATTTGAAGGCTTCAAATAAAAAACAAAAGAAATAAAAAAATAAATAAATAAATACATTTGATTCTAATATTATGCTCGTAAAGCTTAACACGCTTTGCGGTTCGCTCTTAAACACGTATCAATTCTTCCACGTTACACGTGTCTCTATCTATTGCTATTTGCTGCAATCGATGCATTCCGACCGGGTTCGCAATTCAGCGGTTCGAGTATCGCTTTTCTCAGCGATTTACTCGCAGCGAACAGCCACGTCGGCACCAGGATCAGAAGCCGGACTGCACACCGGTGCATGCAATGAGCCCGTGTAACCATCGAGCTGTGTCCGATGAATTCACACAGCAGAATCCTTGCCACTCGTTCGACCCTCGCGCTATCTGATGTATTCTTCTCTTTTCGGATCCGCGATACGTGGATCGAGTTAACGATAAGAGCACCTGTGCGCGCATCGATAGACGTTCCTTTCTCGAGTTATCGCCTTCTAGACGTACGAGAATTTTTAACCCAACGCCTTAGGTGCTACCGGTGTCTTTGATAGCTTGTATAGATACGTAGGAGAAATTTCGTTTCCCTTCGAAGCGAGATATTCCATCGATGCTTACGAGGAACATTGTCGGCGCTTCTCGAATCGACTTTGTGTTCCTTGACATAAATCGTTTATCGATGAAATTATATTTATACGCGATTTGAATAGCTTCTTTGGAGGTGAAATATGTTTCATGAGTGTGAAGCATGAAAGGTTCATATTAAATTCATGAACGAGGAGAGAATAATGTTTAAAAATTGTTTAATAAGAAATTAATCCTGGTATGGCCCTTGGGTCTTTCTCGGGACCCAATCGTGTTTTATCTTTTATGAAAGGTTTCGTAATTTTGAAAATAAATATAAAAAGGCTGCAATATTATAAGTTTAATTTTGTATCGTTTGCTCAAAATTAAAAAAGATGTTTGGGGCATGTGGAGAACAGAAAAGTGAAAACAGAGAAATTGAAAAGATTAAATCTTCAAGACTATGATTTCTATTCTTTGATTGTTCAAAAAATTAGTAACCAATCGATGAATTTTGACTTACACTCCATATTTTAAAAACTAGTTTAGTTAACTACCATGTTTCTAAACTACTCGATTTTTCGCTGATGAATTTGTTTCACGACTATTCCTAAGTACTGCAACTGGAGTAAGTAAATTGCCGAACAATATCAACGTATAAACTCCAGTTATCGTCATTTGGTCTTTCTTATCCGTCATGACTAAATGGAAATTCATTTTTATAGGGAATAACGTGTCAAACAATATTTCCTTGTGTACCCAGCAAACAATAGATTCTATTCACGTGTCTCGCGCGGGTCACCGTTCAATTTTTGAGTTGCGCGTATTTGGCTTCGGGTTTTCCCAGAACAGTGGCTCCAGGTATTACGTTTATTTGCCGTTTCCCAAAATATCAGACGCATATTGTTCGTCCAGCCACCAGATTTAACGCGCAAACAATATTTCGTTATAAGTGCTCGGAGGTATGCTGGAGCAAATAAAAAGACGGCACACAATGGAGACGCTTCATTAATGCATAGTTTGCATTTTGTACGTTGCGCGACACGCGAAAGGAAGAACAAACAGCTACACTTTTGCAATATGCATCGTGTACAACGGTATGCGATTAATGTATTCTGCGTGGAACATTGTGCTGCACGGATTCTATCGAAAATTCAACAAAAGAAAAAAAAAACCATGTACGACTAAACAAAGGATAGCCTTTCAATCTTAACACCGCCGCGATTCAAGTGTGTACGAGACAAATTGAACATTTATAACATACGTAGCGCGCCTTAAAATTTCTGAACGAAAGGCTCTTCGGTTCTCCGGTTTCATACAAATTTTACGGATATGTAATTGTTGGGCAACCTAAAGGCTCAAACGGCACGCGAGCCAAACGACCGTCCTTTGTCTTACAATTAGAAGCTTCTGGTAGCTCGTGACCACGACCGACCAGTCCTGCTGTAGTAGCCTTCGAAGCTACCACATTATACTAAAGTAATTATTCAAGTAAACACAGGTGTTGTGAACTCTTCAAACATTACGGCTACCCACAAAACCCGACAGTAATCTTTCAGAATACCACTAAGGTTTTTAAACATTTTGACACTTAACTGGCACGGTGAGATTTGAGGAAACCTATGAAACTTTTAAGGAGACGTTCGTTTATTTAGAAATAAAAAGAAAATCGAGTAGGTACTCGGATACTTTTGTGACTGTGCATTACAAAATTATTACATCTCTCACACTAACAATGAATGTTACGGAGTAGACACACGCTGATTTTGAAGAAATTTTTATATGTTATAGATCTCGAAAAAATATTAAACACGTATTTTTTTATATCGGCCATCGTTCATTTTGAAGGGTTTTTTTTTAATTTTTTACACAAGATTTTACGCTGGATTCGACATTCAAAAATAGACAAACCGTACATTTAAACTTTCTTTCTACCTCCAATAGTTTTCAAGATATACTGTCAAATAAGTTTCTCACCCCCTACTTTGAGGGCAGATAAATTTCATAAAATGAACGATATCATATCAAAATTTCATCAAAATCGACGAGTATCGACTCGGTAACGTTCCTCCTAATCAATTAAAGGATAGAACTTATGCAACAACCTAGTATCTTCGCGAAATCTCACATTCAATGATCGAATAACACGTCTTCGCAAACTATCGTCCAAGAATTGTACCGTACCTTAACACAGTTAATAGCAACGCGTGCATAAACCTACATAACAAAAAGTCTTTCATTATCGGATCCAGCGTCAGAAGGAACTTCGTTACCAGACTCGTGTCCCTTGTTTGACTTCCCGGAAACAGTCCTCAGCCTCGCTTGTGAAAGGGTCGCGAATACTGAACGAAAGATCGCGTACTGGGAAACTAAATCTGGCGCAGAAAGTTTCTGGCGTATTTGCCAACTAGTTGCAACTGTGACGACGGAATCAAAACTATCGATGAGACTTGAGAACACTTTGAAAGGAGTTCGCATACAAGATCGCGAAACTTGATGATCTTACAATTAGTGTGTAGAACTACGTTTCGATTGGTCTCTATCGAGGAATTGATTGATTTCGTACATGTTCGTGCCTTTTGAGCGCGATCTGTTCGAAAACTATGCTATCTGTTCCGCGTTGCAGTCTGAAACATTTCAGTGTTTGACGATACTGTAAGGCGGAATCAGGATTTGAGCGCTAATTAACCCCTTGGCTATCTATGGGCGCATATACGCGCTCAGAAATTTTGCTTCTGTGACACGGAGAGCGCATATAAGCGCTTTGAATATTTTATCTATCATTATTGTGGGAATGGTAAGTCTGAGGCATGACTGTTTAATCTGGAGTGCTAGAGGTGTGAATGAAGAATGTTTGGGACAGTGTGATCGAAGTGTGCGAGACGACTGTTTGGGCCGAGTGGTAAAGGTGTGAGAGATGAGTGTTTGGGCCGAGCGATAGAAGTGTGAGAAAAGAGTATTTGGACCGAGTGACAGAGATTATCGTGTGACCGAAGAGTTTCTGGGAATGCCTGAGCAGAGTGAAAGAGATTGAGAGATAGAAAAAGAAAGAATCTGTGAATATATGGATGGAGAAGTGCGGATCAGTTGAGAATAGAGAATTAAAGTGCGAGCATTGGAAGACTAGAGTAAAATATATTGTAACACTTAGTTCCGTTATTAGTTAATAAATAGTAGTTATTAACGAGACAGTGTCCATTGGCGAGTTTTCATTGAAACACCCGCTAGCAACCTAACATCCCTACATTATTCCGATAAATCTCATTTTAATTAGACGAAAGTGACATTGTAAATGAACTCTTACCCGTGTGGTACGATCGGCGCGTCTCAAAATCTGCCGTAGTCAAAGGGTTAAAGAATAAAGTCTGTGGGCATTTTGAATACTATGATTAATATTACGTGCGTTCACGTTGAAGGCTACTACAACAATGTCCTTCTGGACTATCTGTGAGTCGTGAGGACGTTCCCGCCAGTATTCCTGCCACAGTTTTATTACCCTAAGTCCCAAGGAATTCCCTTAATCCCTTGCACTACTTTCACGAGTCTCACTCGTGATGAAAATTTTATGTCAAACTTGAATATTACGAATCAGACTCATTGTTACATTTCCACGCCAAATATGAATATCACGAGTCAGACTCATTGTTACACTTCTATGCCAAACATGAATATCACGAGTCAGACTCTAAAGTATTTTTCAAAAGTTTTTGATCCAAATTCATTTGAATTTCTAAAGAGCTCCATCGCGTGAAATAAATACGAGCCTTCCGCGACCATTCCGGCGGCCAAGTTTGGCACGGCTCTTTCAGAGTTTCGGCGTAGTGCAAGGGGTTAAGTGGGAAAGCGCCTTGACGAAATACACATGGCCTGTTTTAGCCGTTACTCTGCCGCGATTTTCTAACAATACTGACGGTACAGTGTAAAAATAATACGTATATAGAATATTAATTTTCGACTGAATAAATGTCTCAGAACATTTTAGCCGCGGGCAGCAGTGTTCTCCGTTACATCCGAAAATAAAAGAAGTAGAACACGGTCGGGGAACCAATGTCCGTATACATTTCATCCGTACAATCGCATCAGGAAAAAGAGACTTGAACGCGGGCATCGCGTTACGTGCAACCGAATCATCCTCCATCCGCGAAATCGCTGCGAACGCAAAGTTCTTTTGGCAAATGGAATCGTGTGCTTTCCGCTTTCGGTTAACCCGCTTTTCGGCGCAGCGGAATCGTCCGCCTTTCAGCAAATTCTCTTTAATGAAAGATATTAAACCAAGCAGCGAGAAACCGGACGACGACNCAAACTTGAATATTACGAATCAGACTCATTGTTACATTTCCACGCCAAATATGAATATCACGAGTCAGACTCATTGTTACACTTCTATGCCAAACATGAATATCACGAGTCAGACTCTAAAGTATTTTTTAAAAGTTTTTGATCCAAATTCATTTGAATTTCTAAAGAGCTCCATCGCGTGAAATAAATACGAGCCTTCCGCGACCATTCCGGCGGCCAAGTTTGGCACGGCTCTTTCAGAGTTTCGGCGTAGTGCAAGGGGTTAAGTGGGAAAGCGCCTTGACGAAATACACATGGCCTGTTTTAGCCGTTACTCTGCCGCGATTTTCTAACAATACTGACGGTACAGTGTAAAAATAGTACGTATATAGAATATTAATTTTCGACTGAATAAATGTCTCAGAACATTTTAGCCGCGGGCAGCAGTGTTCTCCGTTACATCCGAAAATAAAAGAAGTAGAACACGGTCGGGGAACCAATGTCCGTATACATTTCATCCGTACAATCGCATCAGGAAAAAGAGACTTGAACGCGGGCATCGCGTTACGTGCAACCGAATCATCCTCCATCCGCGAAATCGCTGCGAACGCAAAGTTCTTTTGGCAAATGGAATCGTGTGCTTTCCGCTTTCGGTTAACCCGCTTTTCGGCGCAGCGGAATCGTCCGCCTTTCAGCAAATTCTCTTTAATGAAAGATATTAAACCAAGCAGCGAGAAACCGGACGACGACCCTTTTCCCTTTAGGAAAAAACTTTCGCGCTCCTGGCGGTTACGCTTGTCCATCGTTCGCGGAACTTGAGCGGATTTGGAATTAAACAACCATAAAGAACGATCCGTTAACATATTTAATAGTCCAAGAAATAAAAATGTGTCGATGATAGAGGGTTGACGAACGAGAGCTGGTACCTGATTAACTTAAACCAGAATAGAAGCGATGATTAACTTAAATCGGAATAGAAGTTAATTTCTAATTAACTGCTTCTATTACCTTTTTATTTATTTATCTTTTTTTTTTTTTTTTTTTACTACTGTGCGAAAACATACAATATAATTATTTTAGTTTTCCTTTCATCTCTTTTCTTATTTTAAACTCTTTATTATCTTGTTACTTATTTATATGTTTCACTGTAACAATTTAAGAGCTCTCTAAAAATTATGTTTCCATAAGGAAACACCATTTTCGATACAGAAATAGCCTGATTATTATAGGATTAATCTTACCGTGCCTATTTGCTATAAAAGCTAACATTTGCTCAGCTGGCCTCATACTCTTGCGACATTGTGTACTCAATACCTTCACAAATATTATCATTTAGGAACAGTAAGAAATTTAATCAAGTTGGACGATATTTCTCTCAATATTATACCCCGTGCAAGATCCGAACAGTGAAAATAAATAATTTAAAACAAAAAAAAAGAGAGATTCATTTTTAACACGTTATTACTCTAATTTCGTTAAACCGCAGATACGCTATAAAATTTTATTTACTATAAAAAAACAAATAACGAAATTTGATACAATGTTATGAATTCCTAACGAGGTAAATAAAATATACATGATATATGATGCTTTGTCGTTAATTATAAAACGTGTCCTTTTCCAGTTTTACGAATTAAATCGATACAAGAAAATTTGTAATTCATACAAGAGGATCGGGTAGCACAGAGAGAATTATAATAATCGCAATCATGGCCACTTCGTATTTTGTACGATTAGTGGGCTACATACTTGTTAATTATTTATTTGGAATTAGATACGCTTGAACGCTGATATTCCATTAAAATTTCATTATGAAACACGTGTTATATTACCCGCACTCGGTACACCGAGTTAATAAAATTTCATTTAATGAACTCTTTCAAACGTAACGAGAAAAGCTTTTCACACAACGTGGGTATGTTGCCCTGAGTTATAACATTCTGCATAATAGAAAATTTAACAAACCTGTGTTCGTAGGAGCAGAAATTACAACCTTAGAGGACGCAAACATTAAAATTTTCTCATTAACTATTTTTGAAAATCTCAATTCTCAGAATACTAATAACACACTTGTCGGAGCAAATTGAATATTTTTTTTTTATCATTATTATTACGTTCTTAATATTCCTCGTTATCGCAGATGTTAACAAAGCAGCGCTGCAGCAATATCGTTCGTATTACTCTGTAAATTTCATATACATATTTTAATTTCGCAATATCTGTATACGTATATGTAAAGAAATTATGAGTTCATTGACATCTTCATTTTTTTAAGACAAATCTCATGAATGATTATAAAATTAGTAACTTTGCTAAATATAAGTAAATTGATACAGTATCTTCGTTGAATCGAAACCACTTTTAATGTTTTATGATTTTGAAATTTATACTTTGGTGTCGATCAGAAAATTAATAATGAAAAATATTGACTATGTGTTAGATTGTCTAGAAAGTTTCTTCCATTATCTTTTTTTATTTTATAATTAGCAGTGGCTTCGTCTAGAGAAATGAAAAATGGATCCTATATAATATATTGTAAAACATAAAATGTTACGCAGCCATTTATTGGAACAACCTAATACTAACCTTATTCCGCGAAAAACTTTCTTCCACGAAAATTAATATTCTTGTGAACGATGCCAATTCAATATAGATATCGCAATTTAAAACTTTACACCGAAGATCATAATTTTACAATCCTGTTAAATTACATTTAAAAATATATATGAATTAATGAAATATTGTTTCACTCAATTCAAATATTATTACTTTTTCAGTAAAAAAGCATAGTTTATGACAAAAGTTATAACGTGGATCAGAAAACAACGAAATTTAATTTTACAATACTCGATTTCGTAAAACGTTTTAACAAAAACGGTTGAAGTATTTGAAATTTCCATTCTCGAAAAATATCCAATTAAAATCACTACGGCGCCCGACACAATATATTTTGAGCTTCTCGCGATCGTGTTCAACGCGTTACAACAGTTAGCCCTGTCTCGTAATTCACGATCAAATTATTCCGCTCCAATATCGCAGCGATACTTTGCAATTCGCATTTTAAATTGCGCGCGAAGTTACCTACGTTGAATCGACACGCTTGACACCGAGTTAAATATTACCACCGCATCTCCATTCACAATTCCGACGTGCGTTCCGACGATAATTGGCTACAACGACGCTGGAAAGTTACCACGCTCACGCATTATAGCGAACAATAAACCCGCAACCTGAAAGTTTCGCTAATTAGATTTTAACGCCGCGACTCTGCATCGCCGATGGTCGCTTGTCCAGACTTTCAAACGTGATTTCACTTTGTTTCGTTAAACGCCGATTCAAAGATGAAAGTACAACATTTAGAGACGAATTTAAATACTGAAAATTGAAAAGAAAATTTTCATACACGGTTCTTAAATTATGTAATAATCCTAAGTTTTTTTTTTTAAGATAGACGGTAATTATTAAAATTGTTAATTTCTAAGGCAACTATTTTAGATTAACGAATTATTTGAGGATTAAAGTTAAAATTGTATGATAATCCTTCCTAAATTATATGATAATCCTTATTTTTTTTTCCAAGATCGATAACCCCTTTAAATTATTAATCTCCACCTAAATTATTTTAGATTAACGAAGTAGTTATGGATTAAAATTAAAATTATATGATAATCCTTCCTAAATTATACTATAATCCTAATTTTATTTTTTCCTCAGATTCATAACCTTTAAATCCCTACGAAAGTTATTTCAAATCAACAAATTAATTATGGATTGAAACAAAAATAAAAATTATAATTCAAATTTTGATATATGTTATTGCCTAAATTACACGATCACCCAAATCTTTTTAAAACAGATCATTTCAAAACGGTTAACTTCTAAAATAAATATTTTAACTTAACGCGAAAGTTATACGATAATAAATTTTTCTTATTTTACATAATAGAAAGAAGAAAAATACACCATCTGTTGAATCACTTTTTGTTGTTCGTGCAAAAACGAAACTATCGTTAGACAAATCTCTCGTGCAATAGTGTTATAATATTTCTGGGGCATGTTGGTGATTCATCAAAACTTGGGTACACCATTCAGTTACTCGTTTACTATACAGGGAAATGTCAAGGGGAGAAACTAATCGGGCGCACTCTGAGCGCACCACTCGGGATGATGTTCTAATTGCCGTTATCTACTTTGCTCGCGAGACGACATGCTACCAGGCAATTTGTATTCTAGCCTGTGAACAGAGCTTCGGAGTGGGCGTGAGAAGAGGTCTGGAGGATTCATCGATTGCTAAAGATAACATGTAATGGTAGAAAAGAAGCAGAGCAAAAAGTGAAAGAAAACGATGACATGTGGAAACAGAATTGTGTAAAATGGAAACAACATGAATTTGCAAAAAGAAAAGATAACGATGGACAGATTAGAGCAAACCTAACGACGAAAGGCAAAAGGAGAGACACTGCACTCGAATTCGTACTAACATTTTTTGAGTCTATTTTTTGGATACTTCGCAAAAACAAATTTCATCTATGCAAACTGGATAATTAAGTAACAGTATCTTCATGATGAATCGTAGCCTCAAACAACTACAAATATGACCTAATGTCTGAGTATCACGTAGCCGGCTGATGAATCTGAAAATCTAAGACGACGATAAAAAATTGTCTCTGAAGGATTAAAAAAACAATAATCGATATCTAGCCTATCAAATAATTATACATTAGGGTAATTCCGTGCGAGATCACTCCACTTGTGTTCACTAGTTTTCAGTAGTATACCAAATATTTAACAATTATATTTTTTCAACCTAGACGCTAATCAAATTTACAATACAGTGATCCTCTTAAATAAAAAAATAATCAAATAAAAAAGAAAACAGACCATCACTCTCCAACTTATCCTGATACATTCCGCACAACTCACGAGCTATCTTCTACTTAATAAACAAACACGCGACCACAATTTCCATCAACGACATCTTAAAAATTGATTCCTCGATTCCCCCGATACCCAACATTATTCCATTCTACTCGGTAAAAGATTCCATGGACGCTTTGTAACTCGAAACACCTTAACTCCGTACAATTTCTTCATCCTTGGCAACAATAGGACACCAACAATGGAACAGAAGAAACGAGGTAGAAAAGGGAAGCCAACGAACAGAAAGAACTCGAAGTAGAACACGAGAAGAAGCAATAGAACGGAAGGACAACGAGCGAAGGAAGCGAAGGAAGCGAAGGAAACGAAGGGTGGCTCGGACTACGGAAAGGCAGAGAGACTTCGTCGAGAGGGGTGTGACGAGGCTAGACAAGACCAGAGGAAGAAATTACACGCGACGTGCGCTGGTTCGATGGTAGAATGCGGGACACGGTGAATTTGCTGATGTTCAATGGCGAAATTATGCGAGAACGGACGAAACGAGATTCGTCACGAAAGTTCCCTGGACTCTGGACGATAGTCATACCGTTAGCAATTCAGTGGATGTTCTCGTACGGTCGGATGCAAACTCGAGCCGTGGATGTTCGTGGCAGCTCCGACTTCCGTGATTAGCATACCAGCCGATAATGACCTCTCGATAGACATATTTATCATTCCGGCCTGGTTTCGTTGATAATATCGCTGCGAGTTCCTTCGTTCGTAGAAATCCGAGGGACCAGAATTTTTGGCGGCCACTGCTCGTTAAACTTTCAAAAACTCTTAATTAGGGTTGCTATTTATTAACGCCGATCCGAGCAAATTTGCTTTGTGCCGGAGACTGTTATGACGACGGAAGCGATGAGATTGCTCCCCGTTTCTGAACCTTTCACCGTTTTATGCGTTTGTCTTATTAAGAGCGTTTAGGTATCGAAGGTTTATTTATCGACGGAGAAAGGATAAACGAAAGCTCGTTTATGCGGCAGAAATATTGAACATCGATGAGTGGTGTGGGTCCGTTCAACTCTGATGCGTGGTACTTTAGAGTTTATTTAGGATGCCTTTCAGCGAGCCAGAGATCGTACGGGAATTTTTATGAGTTTGAGTTTGATATAGCGATGGTATTTTTATAAGTTCTTGAACCTGGAGAAGTAATTGTTTCTAAACAAGTGCGAGGTTCTGGTTCTTGATAAAGAAAGGAAATTAATGGTGGAATTATTTTAGAATATTCAAATGATTAACTGAGGCTGAATTTTGGAAGAATATGGGTAACAGAAGAATCTTAAACGCTTTTTTTATAATTGCATGGTAACTATTATCTCGTATTAATATTAAAACTACTAGAGCGTTCGAAGAACCGGTTGATCATTTTTTATAGAACTTCTATAAATTGACGGTTCATTTTTGAGCATTTACCGTGATTTTCTGTAAAATGTATGGTTCAAGATTTGTTTCTTTTGCATTATGTATTTTTTTAAGTATCTATTTATTGCGATCTCTTCGGTACGAATAGGTATTATTTGATCGTTGGTAGTTTTAGTATTGATAATTAAAAGTATACTTTCTTTAAACAGACTTCCAAAATTATTTTTTTAAAAAAGAAATAGATTAGCTTGGAATATAAAGACTAACTTAATTAGTAACTGATTGCGAAATAGTAGTGAAAAAATTTACGAAGCAAATATGACCGACTTACATAAAGAAACAGGCGATAAATCAAGTAGATTTATAGCTCATTTTGTGTACCCGTGGGATTATTGTTCGGAGCCGAGATCGCGGTATTATTTAAATACCTATCCGTGTTTAAGAACCTCCTACTACAATTTAAAATAAAAAATTTACCGTTTTTTTACGTACAATATTTTCCTTGCGCAACCAATAAAAAAATTAACATATGAAAAATATTATAAATTGTACCATCGTATTTTTAAATAGTTAATACAAAAAAAATTTTAAACGATAAAAATTAAAAATACAAATGCAAAGTAACACATTTGAGTTGAAAAAAAAAAAATATCAGTTTTTTAATTTTCTCAATACATCTACAAATCTAACAAATTTTTTTATGAAACAAGTATTAATTTATTACTATTCCATTTGTAAGATAAATTAAATACAAGCTACGATTATTAAAAAATGAAATAAAATTTTGATATTCTGTGTATCGCTCAATTTGTGCGTTTTATCTTATTTATATTTCTCTTTATTCTCTGTCATGAAATAATACTTCGAAATAAAGTCTGTAATTTCCTCTGTCTGTTACAATGAATAAATTAATATTTATGATGCATTACGATTCAAATAATTCCGATGTACGTATACTGATAAATTTCATAACGAGGAACATCGTGAACGCTGTTTACGTTTTATGCAAGAAAAAACTGTACGTAAGAGAAAATCAGTTTCAGGAGCGCTGCAATCAGCATTTGCAGTAGACATACATTGATCCAATCATTCGCAATGTCATTCGTTAAAAATTTCCATTAATATTGATAACAAAACCCACCGTTGTGAAATGTGATGCCATATTATTTGCATAACATTATGTAGACATAATTTATCGTGTCCTCGTTCAATCTATCAGACAAATCTGTCGCTCAAAATACATTGTTATACTACGTTTCATCAGACCCGGTAATCGACAGCGAAATTGTACAGCCGAACAATAATGTTACCCTTAACTGACAATAAATTCAATTGTCCCATATTGATAATACAAAATAAAAAAAAGTTTTAGTTCCATGTAAACGAGAAATATGAAACTTCTAAACGATCGAGAGTAGAATTATGCGTCTTGCAAAGAATAATTATTATTCGTTAAGCTTACATGAATTTAGATATTTTATGTTTAACGTAAACTTAATTCGATGAAACAAATTTAATTAAAATTTTTACAAAGCTTTGTTATAAAATGATAAACCATGCAAAGATCACAAAATTTAAGATATTTTAGAATCTAGGTCCTCGGAGAGTGAAGTTATGTTACCGATATTAAATTTATAGTAAATTGTGTTCAAAAATTATTTTTCCTCCATTTTTTATCGAAAACTAATATAAATATATTGTAAATATTTTTTTTACTATTCTTCGACACACATGACGAGTCAAAGTGAAATAAAGTACATAAAGTAACGAAATATCACCTTCGTTTACTCAAGAAAACTCAATCTTTGGAAACGTTAAACAATCCCTTTATCCTTTGAACTCTTTAATTTACGCGTTAGAAGATAGCACGAACCGATATAAATTGAAACGATAAATCACAAATGTGTTTAACTCTACTCTCTCGTTAAATTAACAACAAACTCGCAGCAAAAGGAAATACCGGTTAAACCAGGAGAATAAGATAAGACATCCTATTTAGCGGGGTGCATCGAACCAATTCCGCGATGCCACGCTCGTTCCAACAGCGTCGTAAAACGCTCGTAAATTTCTCCGATACAATAGAATTCAATTAATGTCGATGACGATAGAGGAATCACTTCCGTCCTCCGTCACAAACTACTAATAAATATCGTTCACCCGGGAGCGCAGAATAATTGACATTCTTGACAAAAATCGCGAGGCCAAACGAACCAAATCGATTGTTCGGTGCGAAATCAACGAATTCTACGAATTTCCTAACGAATGGAACAAAATAGATGAACGAAGAAAATTGATTTTATTCTAATGATAAACGTGATTAAAATTGTCTGGTATGTATATATATAATTTTTACATTTTTTTCGACTATAATTGAGCCGTTTAATGTACAAGTAGTATAAGCCAAAAAAGTCAGACACTGAATAATAAGGAATGAAATAGAAGTTCTGGAAAATATAATATCAAAGAATGTAACATTCGTTCATGTAAATCTGTAGTGTTATATCTTAAGATATCAATACTGATTTTCCTTGAAAATTAAAATACAATCATTTTATGGAATATAGTTATTAATTAAAATGGAAAAAAATATATATTTTTTACGATACTTGCCAAATTCGTCTCAATATACATTAAGAGATGGCCAAAAAAAATTATACACCGCTCACAAAAATATAAACTTTGTGTAAGACAACTTTTCGTAAAATAAGATTAATACAACAGTACTAAATATTTTTCTTTTTCAATTTCCTGTGCGTACAGTATTCATTGAACTGAGACCATTCACAAAATTATATAAATTTTCCAAATGCCAAAGATATCACACGATATATCCGTAAAACATTAAAAATGGTCCCAATTCAATGAGTAAATACCCCGGATACCATATTCTAAAATAAAGTTCAAGTTTAAATAAGTTTCGGCACTTCTCTTAATATTTTCCGTGAAATTCATAATTTTATTGCTTCCAATAAAAATTCGTTTCGTTTCCTCGAAAATAATACAGTCTCTAACCGATCGTATAAGAAACTAGAGCACTATCCTGGTAAAAATATCTTTCCTCCGAAAACCGTTCATTTTTAATGTCGGAAATCTCCCAGGGTGAGTGATTGACTTAACGAAATTACCAGGAACGAACAAGAATTCAATTATTCCGACGACCACGGTACGAAGCAGACGTTTTATGCTCGTCGAATGTGCTCGCAGCTATTCGAAACGAAAACGGGCTACGTTCGCGTGTACTTTTACCTTGCAAAGATTTCAATCGATGAAACTGTTCGTTTCCGTGTGTGTGTGTCTGTGTGTATGTGCCTATGTAACAAGCTAGCGGGTAAGCAACCGCGAAGATTTCGCGAGAAAAGGTGAAGGATAGGAGCGAAGGAAAAGAAACGAAGCAATTGGAAGCAGAATCGAGTAACGCTGGTCTTTCCAAATACCATAGGAAACATTTCACAGTTTTATTTTTTACAAGCGGCAGACGGTGTGTTTTTACAACACTTCGGCTGCTTACGAAGAATTGCTTGAAAATTATACCTCACCGGAGGAATATACGATCGGACCTCACAGGGATGAGTACCGCGGTAAGCGAAAAAAAAAAGAAGCATAAAAGTGGCAAATTTACGCAGTATGAGCGTCGGGAGAGTATCTCCAGCCAACCGTACACGGCGCGGGTGAAAAACGATTTAAGTGCACGATGGGGTGTAGTTTTAATCATTGCTTGTGAAAAATTGTTGGTTGATGCTGTTCCGAAAATCTCTCAAAAAAAAGAAACGGTTAATTATACGTAAAGAATAATTTGATTGCCTGAAGGTACTCGAAACAAATACTTTTTTTTATCGCGAAAAAGAAAATCACGAAAAATTCTCAAAAATTCAATTTTTATGAGAATCGGTCGTTTTCACCGCATCGGTAGTTTTCGTATTAAACCGTTCTTTTTTTGAACGTTACAAGTTCAATCTTGAAAAAAATGAATCGAAACTGGTTTCAGCCACGGTTAAATATCTTCCTTTCATATTTATAACAAAATTAATACAGTACGATATACTCATAAATTATTCGAAAGGTGTTGGGCTTTTAAGTGGATCTGTATAATTGGTTCTCATAAAAGTTATATAAGTCTCTTTGTTTCTACTCTGGGAAGATATGACTCTTCGTTGCATTTTGAAGTTTCAGCACAGATAGACCTCCATCGTGAAAAAATATACTCCTCGCGTGGTATTTTTGTGTTAATTACTCCCACTTCGTAAGTCGTTTAGGACGCTGATTCAAAAAAGTCTGTGGCTCCTAAAAAATGTTGCTCCGCGCAGCTGTATTAAACCAGTATCTGTAATTCATTTTAGTACGTGTTTCGCCCTCTTATATTTCAAATCCCCTTCCCCAGCAGCCGGTGAGTATACGAGAACCGTTCCGCATCCCGGTTGTAAACCACTACACACAGGATGAGAGTTGTCTCTCGCAACGCATTAGAAATATCAAAATGTACGCCACTCGCGGGCATAAAATATGTCCTCGTCAACGACTGTTCGTTCACAGTCGACACGAAATTAGTCTCTATTTTGCAATCCAAATGCGAGATACGGGGAACGCGTTGCAAAAATGGGGTTAATCGATGGTGAGAATATCAATCGTGTATCTCACGTAGGAACTGTTGTTGCGAGGTAATGTTCGCGTTAACACTTTTAATAATTGTATGTTCAAACACTGGTAAAAATGTAAAGTATCGAGCATTGCTATTTAATGGCTCGAAAAATTTGCTGACGGAGTGTTGTGTTTTGAAAATTCTTTTTCAAATGAAACTTTAATACCAACTGTGTTGATTTTAACGCGCAATCGACATTAATCTTTTTAACAAAATTTAAACGAGCCTTTACAGAATACCCTCTCGCTAATGACCTAGATGTCGATGCGACATTAACCACTCGCGGTGCCAGCTAATTCACACGTGCGCGTATCAAAACGATACTCGGTCATTCGCCGTGAGGCGTCGTTTGAAACGAGAAGACTCGGTAGAGTTTTGCGAAAAAAATTTTACACGGATACGAACATTAATTTTGTTCATTAATAATCTCGTGGAGTACGGTATATTCAACTGTGCTTTGGGAAACGATCTCAGTCGACGAGCCACGCGCGTTGTTTTTATTACTGCGACAAGTACTCACCGACGTGTAGAACGCGTCGTTCGAGAGTTTGAAATATAAACATCTCTGTGCACGTGGCGCGTCTTTGAATAAATGGTTAAAAACGTCCATATAAAAAAAAAGAAAAAAAAAAAAAAAAAAAAATAATCGTGTCCAACATATTTCAGAATTTCAAAGCACGATATACACAAATAGAGGACACAATGTATCGCAAACTTATGGATGTATCCGTCTTTTTGGAGAGACACCATTTTGCGCATCGATCGCTGACCACCACGATTATGGTAATAGTATCCGGTGGTTTTCGAAGCGAAATCATTTCTACCGCAAAATTCGAACATCACGCCCTCTGCTCTCCTTCTACCTTTAACCCCGACAGCTGTATCGTTGATTTCGTTGCGATTCGAGCGTTCTACGAACACGGTTCGTTACTCACACCACGAATGTTATATCCACATAATTACCGGAGAGGGAAGGCCATGTAAATAAAAGTAGCCATTATACAGTATATCCGCATGCATCCTCTTCTCTGATGTAAATATAACAGACGGTTATTCAAAACTATTAAAAGACCACGTTAATACAATTCGGTGTACACTACAAAATCTGCAATGTATCCAAAAATTCGGCAAACCGTGTTCTTCGGAAGCGGTGCAATTTTATTGGCCACTACTGTATGTGTGTGATTGTTAATTCTTGGGTTTCGCATAAACTGCTCCTTTTTTTAATACGCGAGATGCGGTAGCGTGTACAGACGAACGTGCGCGTGTTTTGTTATACGGCGATGAAGATGGACGCTCCTTGAAATCGTGAGCACCACGGGGGACAATTCGCAGCATGGCCGTGGCGGATGTTAGAGAGGATTCGCAGAGCGCCCAGAAATCGAAAAATGACAATCAATGAGGAGTGTACGTGCTATGCTGTGCTATCCTGTGCTGTGTTATCCCATCCCATGCTATGCGTTAACAACGTTCACCGCCACGGTGGTCGCATTTGACCGGAGATTGTTTCTCCTGTAGCGCCACGGTGGTCATTGGTGACCAGAGTGCTTCACATGTTTATAATTGTAAAAATTAAATAAAGATTGATAGTTAATGAATTTTGATCATCATTTAAAAATTAAATGAAGATTAATAGTTAATGAATTTTGATCATCTAAAAATTAAATAAAGATTGATAGTTAATAAATTTTGATCATCATCTAAAAATTAAATAAAGATTGATAGTTAATGAATTTTGATCATAATCTAAAAATTAAATAAAGATTGATAGGTAATGAATTTTGATCATCATAGCTATTAGAGAATACTTTGAAATAAAGTGTGCACTATTGAACAATTAAACATTTTTATTAGATCAAAAATGAGAGATTAATTTTTATCGTTAATCTTCTATCTACCGGTGTGGCGTCCTAAGCAAAACATGTGATTTCGGCGTAGCGATCAACGTGTTGAGTCATCCTGACGTTGCGTTCTTGCGCCGATATTGAATTGTTAATAATAAACGCTGCATATCCACTTTGAGAAATTACCGCCCTTATTCTCTCCAATCCCACAAACATGTTGAATTAGTTGTCGCTTATACCAAGTATTATCCTACCTCGCATCGAAACCCCTATATATTTTGTTTGCAGCATACGAATGTTTGCTCTTCCTGGCAATTGCGATCATTCATTTCATCGCGTATTAATTAACATCCGTTCAAGCTTTTGTGTAATTACATCCAGATTGCACGGCGCGGCATAATTTCCTAATTGAACGCTGAGTCGGTATTCTGCAACGTTACGCGAAGCATCGTGGCATTACGTGTTTTTGGCGGATATTTTCTCTCATCTAGCTTCCAACGATTCTCGTCAACGAACAAAGCTCTATAAAACATTGTTGTTCGATTGAACTTGTCGCCCCGGATTGTCTCGTAAATCTGCGTTCAACTAGAAATCTCGACGACCGTGATATATTCAGAAAATAATAATTACGACCAGCAGAAATTGGAAACGTATGCCCTTTGTTTCGTGTTCCACCCATTGTTTTACAACTTTCACTCGTGACACGCGTTACTTTTATTTGACCGATTATTCGATATTCTAATGGTTGAAAAATGCATCATGAAATTTAAATAGTTTCGAACGAAACAGATCTTTGCGAATACGGTCATATTAACACGTTGGTTTGCTCGGCTGGCATAATGTAACGTGATTATTGGTTGAACTGTTTCCTATATTAAATTGATGTAAATTAAAAAATGTACTACGTCTGCTTTACTCGGAAACAAAAATCGAAGATACCGTATCCAGGAAAATTTAATCGATTAAGAATCAACTAATAATTATTTCGAAGGTTTAAATTGTGGATAAAATATCTGTTCCCTTTCTTAACCCTGCTGTCCTCACTTACACCATACATTTCTATCTCTTAAAAATTTTTTGTTTTAACCTTAAAATATTTTACGCTTACAAAATATACGATATTAAAAAAATAAACGTAAAAAATAAAATAAACTAAATCTGATAAAGGTATATTTAAAAGTATAATATTTATGTAAAAGGAAACTTCATTTCGGATCACATGGACTCGACGAGGACAAGAAGGTTAACACAAAATGGACACCGTTACACTCTACAGCTATCACAAACGTATAAAGAAACCGGACGTTACTAATTAAAAATAAGAAACGAAGATAAAGAATGGTAAAACGCTAGAACCACCAGAGTAGCAAAAATGACCAATTAATAATTTCTCACAAAAATTGTATGAATTTTCTACCCTTGTACGGAATTTTTCGTAAATCTCTATTAAAAATATAGACGAAAATTCGTCTCCCTTGCATCATGTATTTTTTCATGTACCTTACACTTTTACTTTTCCCCTATAAACATACTTTAATCGTTGGTAGTTCCAGCGTTAAACTTTAAAATTTAACAGTTTTGGATTCATCCAGATAGAACCTGTTACAAATAGAGAAGCTCAATGCTGAACGAAACCGACATACGTTGCATGATACGATGCAACACCAAAAAGGTTCACAGCCGAAGCCAAAAGAGCTCGTCTGTCGCGGCGAAGAATCGATAGACGTGCATTCTTATTTTCACGATTGCTCGACTCGTACTAGTGGCATGCCCGCGGCAGAAAGAATCGCTTTTATCGGGCCGGAGCTTCGATCGATGATATTTACGAGCTTTCGTGCATGACCTACGTGCGATTTCACGCACACCGGTATCATAAATTTTTCGAACGACGCGATACGATTCGAGGCGGAAAATGAACAGATGCCTATTATGCGGTTAACGACACGTTCCTTGCAACCGGTATCAAGTCACAACTCGCGTTCAATTAAAAAAATAAAATCGTGGATGAATTGAATCAAACTTACCGACTCGCCGAAAGAAACTTGCGCTGCTGGGAAACGTGCGTCATGGATTCGCTGCATGGAGTCCGACCAATGGCGAACCAAACGATTTGCACCACACTACCGAAAGTTACGCGACGAAACGATTTACGCGCCACAGAAAGTTACGCGACGCAACGATATTGCGCGATCGAATTGTCAGAGAAATCGCGGTAGACGAACGGCTGAAGCAGGCCACGTGCGTTTCGCCAAGGCACTTCCCCGCTTAAGGGAAATTCCTTGGGACCTAGAGCAATAAACTCAGGCAGATATTCTGGCGGGAACGTCCTCGCGACTCCTCGATAGTCCAAGGAAAGGACATTATTGTAACCGCCTTCAGCGCGAACACACGTATCATTAAAACGCATATCAGAAACGCCTACAGACTCTTTTCTGAAAAAACGCTCGAATCCTGATTCCACCTTACAGAATCGTTAAAACACTTGTAAGGTGGAATCAGGATTCGAGCGGTTTGTCAGGAATAATTCTGTAGGCGTTTTTGATACTGCGTTTAATTATAAAACCGCTCGAATCCAGATTCCACCTTACAAATCGTTAAAACACTTGTAAGGTGGAATCAGGATTCGAGCGTTTTGTCAGGAATAAGTCTGTAGACGTTTTTGATACTGCGTTTAATTATAAAACCGCTCGAATCCAGATTCCACCTTATAAATCGTTAAAACACTTGTAAGGTGGAATCAGGATTCGAGCGGTTTGTCAGGAATAAGTCTGTAGGCGTTTTTGATACTGCGTTTAATTATAAGACCGCTCGAATCCAGATTCCACCTTACAAATCGTTAAAACACTTGTAAGGTGGAATCAGGATTCGAGCGGTTTGTCAGGAATAAGTCTGCAGACGTTTTTGATACTGCGTTTAATTATAAAACCGCTCGAATCCTGATTCCACCTTACAAATCGTTAAAACACTTGTAAGGTGGAATCAGGATTCGAGCGGTTTGTCAGGAATAAGTCTGCAGACGTTTTTGATACTGCGTTTAATTATAAAACCGCTCGAATCCAGATTCCACCTTACAAATCGTTAAAACACTTGTAAGGTGGAATCAGGATTCGAGCGGTTTGTCAGGAATAAGTCTGCAGGCGTTTTTGATATTGCGTTTAATTATACGTGCGTTCGCGCTGAAGGCGGTTCCAATAATGTCCTTTCCTTGGACTATCGGGGAGTCGCGAGGACGTTCCCGCCAGAATATCTGCCTTAGTTTATTGCCCTAGGTCCCAAGGAATTTCCCTTAAGCGGGGAAGTGCCTTGACGAAACGCGCATAGCCTGCTTCAGCCGTTCGTCTACCGCGATTTCTCTAACACGCTACAAAACGATACGTACGCGAGATACAAATGATTTCGGATATATTACCAATTTCGTCTTTCGCGTATTAGAGTCTCTCGTGGAACGTATCCTTCCTTCGAGCGCGTATACAATACACGACTGAACGAATGACCGTTAACACCAGCCCTTGTTTGTGTTTCGAAACCTGATCGCACTGATTCCACGAAACTATTGTCTGGCTTTGAACGCTCGGATTTCTGTTACGGCCAGGTGTAATATAATATTGCTTACATTTGGAACCATAAAACATGTCGTCTTGTCCTCGCATTTGCGTTTCTACGATTGTCCGCTCGCGTAAACGAACACGCCGTACGCGATGAAAGGATCCGTGGTGGTAATCGCGGATACGTGATTAACGAATGATTCGTTGTTGTTCATCTTTTTATTAGTTACTTAATATAATTTTTTTCCCAACACTGATCAACACTCGTACCCGTTTACACTCCGACATGTATGCGCATAGCCGCTGCGCGTAGCGAGCACTCCCGCCGGAGTCTGGCCGCTCTGTGATTGGCCAGTGTTTTTCTACAATATGTAACTCGCTAACGAATTCGAATTCAAGATTTTCGCTAACGACAAATTTGCTCCAAATTATCCCAGGAATTGGTTCTTAACACGTTGACTGCCGCGCGGATTTTACGTGGTTTGCCTGTGGCGCCAACATGAATTTCTTATTATGCGATGTATGTTACGTTGAGAAAAATAATATGTATATTTTCCTTGTATTGATAAAATTATTTTTGCGTGTCCCGTACGGCATTAATTTCTTCAAACCATTATGGTAACAGTGCTATTATTTTTATATTTATCAGTATCGATATTTACTATAATTATGTATTTTACTATTGGTCGCGTCGTCGGTCACCGATGGCCCCCATGGCGCTGTAGCCAAGTCGAGTGCCGGCCACCGGTGGCCCCCGTGGCAGTGAACGTGTTAAAAGGACTTGCAGTCTTTTTTAAGCATAATACATTTTAAGTGTACTTCGAATAACAAAGTGCCAACGCTGTGTGATGTATTAGTCCCTCGGATGCTTCTAAAAGTAAAGAAGAATTACGAAAAAGCTGTGCTGCACTGTAAGTAATATAACCTCTTTCATATATAATAAAATTAAATAATATTTCTTGCATACATTATTATACCTGAATGAAAAGAACAGAAACAAATGAATAAGAATGACTTTACAGACGAAACATGTATAATCGAATTAATTTTAACAATCCAGTACATTTAACCCTTTTGCTACGAAAGATATATACATATATACACTCTCAGAAATTAAATAATCTAGTAAAATCGTATCCGGACAATTTCTATGGCACAGAATTGTTTTTATTTTTATTTACACGTGTTATGCCATAATTCATTATAAAATGTAACAAAATTTTGATACATATATTTTTGTTATATTCACAAAAAATGTATCAATTGGGATAAAAAACGCGTTTAATTCTCAGGTCGCCCTAGTGAAAGGGTTAATAAATGAACGGTTCAAATAAACACGCATCAACTAAATTACATCCACCAGAGGTAACTCTTAATTAATCAAAAAACAATATACGACAGCAATTTACGGGACACTGAAGTGGAAACGATGTATAATGAGTCTCATGTTCAAAGGGTCTGAAAAAGGGCTCGAAAACAGATTATGCAAATGACTAATGTCCCTTACAATGAACGTCACGGGGGATGATGATTTATATCGTCACGCTCGAATCGTACATCACTGCGATCTTAAATCAATTTCATTACGTTTCCCTCGTCACCCGTGGACTCGAAACGAAACGTGCATTAAGCAGTTTCGTTTTCTTCGTACGTGAGGTTTCTTTCGCGTGAATTACCTCGTAAATCATTGTTCGCGGTAGGAACGAGATTATAAACCTTTGCAACGAACTCTTTTGTCGGAGCGCGATGAATCGTCGTCTGGTACGAGCAATGGAATAAAAATTGCCAATGTTGAGAAATGGACGCGTTCGAAACGTGAAAATTGAAATAAAACGCGACCGATTGTATTTTCGGGGACGAGAAAAAGATTTACGAGAATTGCCATCAAGGATCCGTATGAAAATATAATCGATCACACGCGCGACCGTGAATCGAGTTTCTCTTCGACGGCGTAAACGACGCAAATCGAATGTTATTTAATAAACTTTATTTAACAAGCGTTATTTCGCTGTGCGCAACCGATTCTTTTGCTTTATTTAATAACAGCCTTTTTTCGGCGGAAGCGTCCACCGAACGCGACAAACGCATATAGAATTAATGCACGTTCGAAGGAAATATTGGTATATTTATGAAATATTACAGAATTAATAGGTACCCATATTTATAGACTTACAAAACTTGTAAATATTAGTTTCATTTTATTCCTTCAAATGATGTATACTCGATTATTTTACGAATTACAATGTACGTAAATTTTACAGGCGAATGTGAAAAATGTAGTTTTTTTAATTATTCGATAAATCTTCTTTGCTTTTGACATTTTAATAACTTGTTCGTAGTATAATTAAAAAAAAAAGAAAAAAAAAAGCAGATAATCGAAAGAAATCTGAGCTTAAACTCATTTCATCATAAATATTAACCGGATTTTGAGCAGATATGGAATACACCGTTCCAACTCCACAGGTACTATAATTATTTAACTTAATAACGTATGGATGTTTCGATCAATACGCTTTAAACTTTAAACGGTTTCGACTTTAATTCCAATTATTCCCGAACCAGGCAATTTTAATTGAAATTGAATAATGAAGTCCTTTCAAATTTACTCAATTGTAATAACAATTGTATCAATGGTATGTTTATCCGACCGTGCATCAATACCATAATTTTTCTACGATGTTACAACAGCAGTTAATGCACTTTAATTGTAACACAAATAATATGAACACAGTTTCGAGAGACAGATATGCGTTCATTGGAATAACGATGTCAACAAATATTCACGGACCGAATATTTTCAAAGGAATTTCCATATATTCCTGTCTATGGTAAACATTTTTGCCAACGAAAAATCCGCATGCCGATGCTCGTTGCAGATTACAGGAGATTTCAACAACGATACCTTTGTTTACCGTGTTGTAATTCCGATCATGCGAAATATCGTTTGTGCGACGAGTTTTGATGAATGCGATTTCTACCTCTATTTATTAGCATGAACTGTGCAAGCATCAGAATTCGTTTTTCAGTGTTGCAATATTTATAAATAGGATAGAAGACAATAGTATACTTTGCGAGAAAATTGGTAAAATTATTAATAAATAATAATAAGAAATAGCTATTTGGAACACCAGTAACAAAATTTTATTTGTATGATTGGAATTTATACGATTTTTAAAATTGATATAAAAGAAACTTGATTAAAGAAAGCTGTGAATTACCATCGAAAATATACCTGCGAGATACACTTTTTAATTGGCAATTGTTGAAAACAATATTTACAATATTACAGAAAATTTTCCAGATAAAGATCAGGAACTATTTTTAATCCGACAGAAATTTTGAAACGATGCATGACAAGATTATGACACGAAAACGTGTATCGAGTATACATGATGCTTTTATTCTGAAATAAAGTCGGTACCGTCAACAAATTCGTCACTGCTGAGATGAAAACCAAGCAGTTGTTGCCCATTTACGAAAACACATAAATATACACGTCGGGATCACCATTTGTTACTTTCATAAGTTGCTGTGATGAATAGGTCAACAGACCGAGCCATTTTCGCGCACGGATTTGAAGTACCTGTTTGGACACCTTTCAAGCCACGAGTCATGGTTATTCTTATTTATTTGTACAGTTGAAAAGAACGAAATTGAACTATTCGCTTAGGATAACCAATACATCTAACATTGAATAAAATTAGTTCACAATTCTCAGAAATTTCTATACAAATCAAAATCTTTGCTGATTACTCCATTCCCGAAACTTTTTAAGGATTACTCCATGCAAAGCTAAATAATCTCTAGAAAGTATCTTGGTGGAACAACAAATGAATCTGCAATTAAAGGCATAAAGCATAAAAAAATTTAACAAATTTATCCGCATTAAATTTGTGTAATAAAATCCTGACATTCGATTTGTTCAAAGAAATTATCGAAGACTTTAACACAAAAAATGTTTCATAAATGTCTACGCTAGTATTCGGTCTCCACAATTGACGGAACAACAGATTTTCGCTGTACTTCATTGTGGAGAATAACCGTTTTTTATTAAACTAGATCTAGATTCTAGATACATCGCGATTGTTTAGCTTTTTCCATGCATTCAGTCAGCACGTGATTCCCGATTTCAATATTTCTTCTTTCGCTGGAACAAAAAACCGGGCGCTTTCGGATCTACAAATATCTCTGTCATGAAACGAGATATAAAATGACGCGAAAGATATATATTTCGAAACAATGTTATCTTACGCGACCGAGCAAGAAACGTACATACTTTCAACGCACAAGCAAAACACGAGTGGCTAGGGAATCTCCTATTTTAATGTTTTCCCCTTCGTAAAAAAAAAAAAAAAAAAACCAAGGTACACGCTCTTCCAAACCGAAAGTATTCTTCCGGCGCAAAACGAAGAGAGAAAAGATGTTAAAACACGTTAAAGCGATGTTACCTTACGTTTCTATGCGAAAAGTATATTCTCGTCGTACGGATAGAACGTAAACGAACGCAAAACTTTCTGTTCTAACGTTTTCCTTCGATGGTATAAAAACGGCACACTTTTCGAAAGTAGAAATACTCCGAACACAAAGAGAGCTAAAAGGAACGTTAAAACATCCCTCGAGATGTTATTGTCTCGCATCTCCGCGTAAAAATCGGAATTTTGCATTGTATTGGACAAAATGTTGCTTTCAGAGCATCAGAAACAGAGACCGCGATACAAATATACGAACAGGTTGGGAAGAAGTCATAAATCTTCCAATACGTGGCGAAATATTTTATCTTTATGCAACATAAAGTCGCGTTACGTTTAGCAACCCTTATTTTATCTGAATTATGAGCAGTTATTTTCACTGAACCGCCGATTAACAGGTCGTTTAGGATACACAGTAGCGATATCTCTCCTTTAAATCGTTTCTTAAACAAGGAAGCTTTCTCGCGGTGGAGTTCGCCATACCTTTAAGCAGAAACAACGGCGGACCGTGAAATATAGGCCATTGCCTCGGATGCAAATTGCGTGGCTGTGTACGGATCATAAACTTCTGATCCTGCTACTCGTCTTCCCTCGTTTTTCTCTTTGCCGTACGCTCGTTGATCGTGCTACTTTGTCGGCGAGAATCAATCGTTGATACTTATCCTGATTTATGTATGAAGTAGTTAGATACATTACGCTTAAATGGATTGCCGGATGTGTAAATCCAATTTTCCAAGTTGAAGACTGATAAGGATTTATTTTCAATTTATTAGAAAACTTTTTTTTTATCATTCCGAGGAAATTTAGTAAATTTAGCGAATGTTATTATAGAACGCGAGTTAAATCCAATTTAGATTTGGAGCGAATCTGGTAGTTGAGAAGAAACTTTAGTTCGGATTTGACTTTGGTTCCGATCCGAGGTTAACATCTAAGAGTACTAGAATGTATTAAACCATGTATAACTGGTGTGTATAGTGTTCGATGTGTAATGTATCACTTCCTTTAAATACTGTACCGTACAAGACCTGTACAAGGCAATTTTGGTTTACCATCATACTCTAAGCCAAATTTATAGAACAATATCAATCTTCCGTAACTAAACTGTAGACATTTATTTTATTATATATTATTAGAGTTCCATTTCTTATAATATAGAACTTATAATGACACAAAATTATACAAGATTATCGATAAAAGCAGAACATCCATACGTCATAATTAAGTTCATTACTCTGACCAACCCGATCTAGCTTAAATAATTCTTACACTAATAAATTCCACGTTATTTCAAAATAATATCTCGCCAAAAACTATATAATCCCCAGACACGTTCATTTCCCTAATTTACAATACCAACCCTTCATCCAGCGCTATCACAGTATCCAATCAATCCACACCAATTGCTTCACACGAAACAATTTTGTGATTTCCGCAAACACCTTTCACCTAACTCCAACCGATACTCTGTATCCAGCTAAAAACTGTCTAATCCCCCAAACACCTCCATTTCCCTAATTTAAAATACAACTCTCTATCCAACGCTGTCATAGTACCCAATCAAATCCGCAAGCCGCAAGAACTCTTCCAATTGAACCAACATTTAAATCACTCTCCCTCGATCGCCGTAGCCAATCAAATTCCACGCCAAACTGTCGATAGCCAGTTAGTCCCTTACGGGTTGAACACCTCGTATATACGAGGTTACGTGCTCGCTGGAGCCGCGATCTCGTTGATCCGCACGTTGAAAAGCTCATAAGCCCGGACAGACGCAGCGGTAGAGGAAAACAGAGAGAAAGAGAGGGAGCGAGCGCATCTCTGAATCGGAAGCTCAAACTGTACGAACGCTACCGTCTTTGTCAGATTCGTGGGATCGGGTTTCGAGAGGGCGACATAGGGCAAAGGGACGGCCAACGAGGGGTGAACGGGGTGTGGACGGAGAGAGAACAGGATATACCGAATGGTTCTCCGCTTCCGTCGAATCGTCTAATCGTACGTACCTATCTGGGACGGATTAAACGATCGAACGGGGTCAGAGTGTCGAGCACGCCTGTGTTCTCGAAGCCATAAATTGCGTCATCATTCCGGAGTACGCGGCCGTAATCGCGTCCACGTTGCGAGGGCCGATTCTTTTTTTTTTCCATTTTTTCTTTTTTTCCATTTTCGATCCGATACAGGTCGCGGTAAATAGGCTTTCTTTTGAAAGCACGCGACCCTCTGGCGACCGAACGATTACCGGACCGACGCGTATACCCCCACGGATTTGAAGTTCGAGTTCAATTATCTTTTGTTTGTTCTCGGCTGTGGTATTTGAATGGTGTGCGGTTGCATCGGTAGTTTTATTGTTTAACTCGTTCCTTGGAGTATTGTCGCTTCATGGGTGGAAATGGAGTGCCGGTTCGCGTGAATGATGGGAAATTAAAAGATTTTCCTTGGATTATGTTATTGCGAATACTACTTGTCACGATGGTACATGTTTGAAACAGAATGTTAATGCATCGTTTAGAGTGTAATTTTTAATGAACGAGTTTTGTAAGAGATGGTATTATAGTAACATAATACTGCGCTACTATTATTTCTTTTTTATTTTATATCTGTATTACGTTCACGAATAAATATTATTTAATAACGATAACCTTAAGAATGAAATATCATTGTCTTTCTCATATTTTTAAAAAATGAGCAAGTAATAATTTATTACTACTTATTATTATTTCTATTTTTCCTTTTTCTTCTCTTAACCAGCTAGTACGAAACGATGGGTTTTTAAACTTTATTCCACCTTTCATTCGATCTCGTATAGACTATATACAACGACGAAAAGTATAGGAAAAGCTCGATTAATCTATACCAATCAATCTCTTCTAACGAACGTTCCATCAATTGTTTGTCACTCTTCAGAATTTTTTTTTTTTTTTCGACTGTAACAAATAGTATTTTCAATACACGCAAATGTTTTTCCAGTTTGTTGCTTTTTTATAGATATTATATTATTTATTAGTACCAGCAGTGCTAGAAATAGTTAACATTTGTTAGTATCATTTTATAATAAAATTCTCTATGCATCCCATTAGTTTGAAACAAAATTTTATTCGTCGCTTAATTTGGTTCAAATGAATTCAATCGAATTTACATCTGTAAATTAGGGTGATTTATATAATTATAATTATATGACAGATTATAATAAAAATTTGATTACTTGGATATACAAAACTCAGTGGATGTATGTTTTAATTGAATTAGTCTATATTTTTCGCATTACTTAATAGATCAATAGTATTACGGTTTCGAAGTATACTATTATTTAACATATAATTTATATTAAAATATCGAATACGAATTGTATAATTAAAAGCACTTACACATCTATGATAAATACAATTACCGACGGTAGTAATTTACAATAAAACACAAACGAGAGAAACGAAAAAAAAAAAGAAATTGGACGTGAGAGTCAATTAGTGGTATACTCCACTTGGCAAATCTCATGAAATTTCCTTCTTTTCGCCGCGATACTAAAGACATTCGGATACCCGGTCCAGTCGACAGCCGATTTAGTTCTCGATGAGTCTCGACTTGCCAGAACAGTTTGCCAAAGTATCGCGCGGTTAGACAACTGCCATAACGCTACACCCTTTTACGCCGCTTTATTGTACCCATAGCGCTTGACTTTATGACACATTTTTATTTTAATATTCCCGCATCTATCATGCCGTGCCATTTTCCAGAAATTTTGGAATAAAGACGACTGTGCGCAATTTAACCCCTTGATGCTGAAATTCCTACCTCGCACGGAGCATATTTTTACGCATAGTAACTTCTCATAGATATCACCTATTCAAAATGAACGATCACAGATGTAAAAAGATACGTGTCTAATATTTTTTCGAGATATATATCGTATCAAAATTTCATCAAAATCGGTGTGTTTAGATTCGGTAAAATTCCTTGTAAGTAATTAATTGCAAATACAAAATGACTAGTGTCGAAAACAAAGTAATAAACGTACTAAATTATATGAAACCTAGAAAAGAATTTATAGTGCAATTAGGTTTTCAGATATTTAAAAATTTAGAAATCGCGTATAAATATTTTGTCGTCAATCGATAAAAAATATTGAAGCTCTCCTTTCAACGCGACAAATTCCTTAAATCTAGTACAAGATTTAGTCTTGAAAAAAGACATGAATCAGTAGTGCATACAATGCTTCTACAGTCATGTTCCCTGAACACATACCCATAGAGCTACCATACAGCACAAAACATTTCCTGCTTCTTTGAGCCGGATTTACGCGAGACATGAAGCATGTTCTAGCCTTCCCAGCTAAACATACGTGTACCGCATACGTGATATTATTACAAAAAAGAATCATGGAAATCTTTAATCAAATCTCGAGTTCTGCTTCTAAAAATCGGACATCTTTATTACCTTCTCGATGCATAACCTTAGAAACCAACAGTTAAATTTTTTTAATCAGCTCAACAATTAATATTCCCATTAATATTCCCATTAATATTCCCATTCATATTCCCGTCAATTTTTCTTACAAGAATACGATTCTCTGAATCGAAATTTAAAATAAATTTTAACAATCAATTGCATCAACGCGGAGGCAAACGGAATCCCGCGACGAAGAAAAATAATAAAACGTTGGCTATGATTGCTTTACTTCATCCTTCATTAAAATAAATGTAAAAAAAATATATATTCGATGAATTTTTCACGATTCATTAATTTGAGCGAGCAGTTTCTAATTTTTCTAACTTTCCTCAATCTCTCGTACGTGGACTATGAATTTTTAACATTTATAGGAAATTCAAAGGTGTAAAATTGCACGGAATGCGCGTAATATGAAAAAATTTACGAAATATTCACTGGTAAGCGAAGTAATTTTTTACCAAAGTTCTACTATTTTAACCATATTCTCAAAAATATAAATTTGCATAAAAACCCACAGTCTAGTCGTATCTAATAAATTCATAGTAGTTAAAAAGAATAAGAAAGAACTAAATCGTTCCTTTCGTTTGTTTCTTTTGATTACAATGGTGTAACAAAGAAAATATAAATTTGTAACTCACTTCTCGTGCAGCGATTGAACAATTATACTTCAATCAAATATAATCGATTTAAAAATTAGACCTCGACGAAAACGTTTTAAACGTTTTAAACGTTCCTTAAATCTGTTCACCGCGCTGCATGCATGGTAGTATGCAAAAATGAAACGACCCGGAAGCCTGTCATAAGTTGCAGACAATTTTCTCTCACTGCACAGCCACTTCTCCTATCGCGTCCCTGGGAATGGGAAAAATAAAAAGCGACAAAACACGAGCAAAAATCCAGAGGGACTAAGGTCTGAAACGAGAAAGACGGATGAACGCGATGGTAGGTGGATAAAAAAAAAAAAGAGCATGGCCAAGAAAATTGAAAAGAAACGGAACGAGGAGAGGGCTGTTTGTAGTAAGAAAATTGGTTTCGGAATGAAAAGGACAATTTCAGCATGTTGTCGGATATTAATAGAATTCCTGTTAGTGTCACCGGGAAATTCTATTCCGTGTAAAAGTTGATGATAAATAAAGAGAGGAAATTGCAGAGGATACCTTGTCAATATTCGTGACATTGAAATTAGGTAATGAAACGTAGATCGATTTTCTTCTTACGTTATAGTGAAACAGAGAATAATTGAGCAATGTAGAAACTTGAAATGATTAATGTAAGAATGATTGCTCGGGGAAAAACGAGAAGATACTTTCATCGATCAATGCGAAGGTGCAATTAAGTTATTCCTTTCAATTCGATATTAACTTTTTATATTTAATTTATATGCAGAGGAGAATTTACGAGAAGAGTATTGATAAATAATTTGTACAAGTTTAATGATATCCGATTGTATAAACGTATCAAGTAACTGATATTAAAATGAACTAAATATTCTTTTGTATGAGAGTAAATATGACGACAATCGTAATGTTTACAATTAATGAGTTTCTTACCGATCGTTCGAATAACAAATCGATTCACGAAAGACAATCTCGATCCCTTTTATCGTACTACGATTTAAAAACACTGAATGTTCTACTGTGTTCGCAGCAAGTGATGAATGAGCATATTAATTAATCATTAACCGTAGTATTCAGCTCGACGTAGAACAAATCAGTTAACCAAATTCGATCAGTAATAATCAAGTTCGAATTTTGCCCCCAAACTCGTTGGTTCAACTACTCCTATTCATTAATCCAGCCTTAGCCGTTCCGCCGCATTAACGCACGATAATTGTCAATTTCCAACTTTAAACGCCAACATAACACATTTAACGGCACACAAATATATAGAGTGTACTATTAGAAACAGGTTTATCGAGTCGATGCTGGTAAGCCTGTTTCAGTATTTACAGACTTTTAAAAGATTCCAACCTTAGTATATAACGTATTCCTTTATAACGAGTTATATTTATACTTAAGTTAAACTGTTTTATCGCATTTTTAGAATAACGTTTGTACTACAGATAGAGCTGTATTAAACCTCAATTGAAGTTTCAAAAGCTTAATAAAAACAAAAAAAAGATGTGTTAACAAAAGAAAAACGATTTCAAAGGACACATTCTTTTATATTATTAATGGAGCACTGTTACTGGATAAAACAGTTGAACCGCTATTGTTACTAATGAATTATAGGAACTATATCTACCATCTTTCAATGATACTTAAAAGAAAATTCAATTTTGTCAACTAATCAGGACAACACTGAACAGATTGATCTATAAATCATTTTTCTCTAATCTTACTATAATTTTGTCCAGTATCATGTGTTCTATGAACAGTATATTAACATTCATTTAATGATTAAATTAGACAAGAAACGACATTACTCATGGAGTTACCTGATAATTGTACAAATTAAGTACTGTAGTGTATCTTTACTAAATCAGTTTTTATTAAATAAAATCGTCGCTAACGAGAAGATGTTCGAGTAACAACACTGTTGATCGACAAAGTCCCAACAACACGATCACTCCGTGCTTTCATTGCAATTTTCGACGTTGACGAATTCCCGTCCGCAGTGACGTATGCACGTATGCCCGCAGCTAGGGAAACACTGTGAGAGTGATTAATCATCCGATTCTTTGACAAAGGCCGGAAAGCTGGCCGGATTTTCGCAACGAAGGTGTTTCCTCCTGCCAGCTGTCGGCGAAAAACGCGCTGGCTGGAGTGGAATCAAAGAAAGCAAAAACGACCGCCTCTTAATACGTTTATAATCTAGCTCGTTTACCCCGAGTGCGACCCCTTTCCGCGCACTGCCTTCGTGATTTCGACCGAGTTATCCTCGCCGTTTCTTCCGTCGCCCTCTTCTTGATGCCCAAATAACGATGGTATTTTGGAATCTGTCGACTATTCTTGGAAAATCCACTACCGCGAGAATATTGAGCAAACGTGAGCTTCTTGATACCTAAAAACGTTGGAAGATTGTTAATTTATATTCTGACGATCGACCGAACTGGTATTAATTGTGAACTGTGATTGAGAACACTATTTTTAAGTCGAGAAAATATATTTTTCATAATAAAATGTCATTTTCTATTTTATTCCGACGCATCTTTTTTCACTTAATTAAACATTTCTCGAAGTATTGCTGATTATGAGATGCATTTCAATTCACTTTATTCAATTTACACTTAAAATGTATCTACAAGAAAAATATTATATTCCTAAACACTACAAAGTTGCCTAATACTATCAAAACTACTTTTTTTTTTTTATATAAATACATTTCGAGGGTAAATTGAACAAAGTGAATTGAAATTTATCTCACAAACAGTAAATATTTCGAGGAATGTTTAATTAACTGAAAATTACATTTTTATTACAAAAATATATTTCCAATCGAAGTAAGCAACTTATAAATTCATCTTGTCTAAGTTCAAACTGGTATAAGCCAATACCAAATCTCACCCCCAATTACTTTCAATACTTAACATAAAATAATTGATCTTTCAACGAATAATTAAACCTATCGACAGGCTTAACAATTCTTCGTTACAAGCTAAACTCGCGTCGATCAATAAAACTGTCTTATCTATTCTTCATTCAAATCGAAAAGCGTTCAGACAAACATGACAATTCCATTGAAAAGTCTGCAAAGACCAAACGCTGGCCTTCGGATGAAACGATCCTGACGTCTTCGTCGATGAAGCGTTTATCCTGAGATAACAGCCTGCCCAACAAAACCTTTATACTTTTTCGAATAATCGACGTGTCTACGTGTGTTCAACAATTCTACGATCGGTTACGTTTCAACTATTCTATCCGCCATTTTTACGGCTGCTATGTCGGTGACGGGTGACACGAGCGACGTTAAACGCTCGGAAATCGACAATCGGGGACAAAGTCGACAGACGGGTTCAAGTTCCTTCATCGTTGGTTTGACCCAGGCGATTCAACAACCGCGAACACGTACACACTCACACGAATTTCACTCAGGCTAACACGTCCATGGCAGCGGTTGTTGTAACACTAACACGCTGGTTCTCTTGCAGAGTTCACCGGGAAACTTGAGTTAAGCCCGACTTTTAAAAGTTCGTCGTACGGCCACCAAAATCGACGCGAGTTCGACGTCCTTCGAAGAAAACCGTCCGACCTACTGCACGCTCTTGACGTTTCCGCCTGGACGAATAAAGCTTTCCTTGTGTTTCCTTTCCGTTTGCTCTAATATCCGCCATTCGAGCATTGTGTTTCCGATGGGACACGAAACAGAACCGATTTGGGGTGGAGAGGGGTACACAACAGAGCCGATTCTGAGGGGTTGGCTCGAACTGAAAATTGTCCTTCGAAGGAATTCCTCAGATTCGCTGGCTGTGAACGCTAAAGTTTGGGACCTTAAATGGTCCAAATATCGAGGATGAATTTGAGATTAAACAGTGGTCCATTGTGTGCTAAGTTACGAATTTGAGACGAAGAAGATTGTTAGGGAAATTATTATTGGTGTAAAATTGAAGAATTATGGGTAATTAATTGCGAGATCATTATCCGTAATCGATTTAAAGTTTCCGAAGAAACTTTCGCGGATATGTTATCGATGCATCGTTAGAAGTTTTCGAAAGACGGATTACGTTATTATAATTAATGATAAATTTGAGATTCGCGATAAGGTTATTGCGGAGTGCTGTAACGTTACGTTGGCAATTATTGGGAAACGTAAAGAATTAAAGAATGAGCGAACCACTATCGATCCATGGTACAAACGAGAAGTTTGCTCGTGTAAGCCTCACGCTAGTTACGTGCCGACACACTATTTGCATACATTGTCGTGTGTCGAGTGTCGTTTAAATTAAGCAAAATGCGTGCTTGTTTGGAAAATGAACGATGTTCCGTGCGATGCTTAGAGTCCATCGTATACCTTCTCGTAACATTAATGAGTTGAGAGTAACTGTAAAGCAGACACGTTTGCTATTTTGTAACACAAATTTCCATAACAAAATTCTTGGAATATGTGTGCATTAAATTCTACTTTTCCGTAACATTGTACTAGTCTGACATAATTAAACTATTCAGATAGCAGACTGATCAATTACATTTTCTTTAGGTTTTTCAGCTTAATGCTTTTGTAAGTTTTTATACCGTAACATTCATTGTTAGCTATTTTAATAAGCTGAATTTGATACGAAGTCGAGTATGGTTTTTCTTAATTAATAAATATTGTTGCATCGGAATAAATTATTCGATGAAACGAACATATACAACAAGCAATGTTTCATAAATAATATGACAGATAACATTACAGAATCTCTGAATTATCGTTCAACGAAAACTACATTGCAATATTTTATGATTAATCGATAGGTACGTAATACGCTGCTCGTCATAATTACGAGGCACCCCAAATTTTTCCAGTATCACCGTCTTCCGCATACGTCTGGTGAGTGGAATCGATCTAATTTATTAAAATATTTATAAAAATAACGATGTTGAAAAGAAAACTCGTATGCATAGCATCGTCGTTTAAAATAATAGGATAAATGTGAATTTCGATCGCGTCATAATTATGAAGCACGACTTTGATTTTAAAAAAAATTTATGGCGCACCTGATACTATTATTCCAATAACTATCTTTGACAATGGGCTACAGAAAAAACTGCGATTTGCATTTCATACATACCGATTTTTTAATTCACGAAGCTTTTTTCTACTCGTTTCTCCGTGTTCCTTTTCACCGTTCCGAAGTCGTAAATAACCAGGGAACGGTGCAAAAAACTCATTGACTACTACAACATCGAGTCTTTAAGGCGAGTTCGCAACGACATTACCGATACTTTCTTTATCAGGGACGATCGTGTATTCGATAGCGTTGCTAGACTATTAAAGCCTCCTTAGGATTTCTCAGGTCCCGGATGTATTCACTCGAATCCAATTTGAACAAATAACAGTTTCATGGAACCGTGGATCGTGGAACGACGCGGGCTTTGCAATAATTGGAAATGTAAATAAGCCGGAACCTTCACCGCTGGGGTACATCTTAATTTGAATTTTAAAGTTATGTTTAGCGAAACGCTCTTGAGCGTAGTGTTATTGAGAAAAGTCGAAAACGGCGCTCCTCTGTTCGGAAGTTTCCTTAAAAATGGTACTATATTTACCCTTCAACTATATTTACACGATTTCTTAAACGAATCAAAGTTACGAAAAGATTGCGGACCGATTCTGTGGTTGCTCGACTACATGAGTAAATATTTTCACGCTTTGAGAGACTCGCGCTATTATCATATGTTCTTCTGTTTTATAGAAGAAAGAATATATAACTATCTTGTATATTAACCTTGGATCGTCATAATAATATTTTTCTAATTATTATTATTTTGTTCGTCGAACATGAAAAACTCTAAAATCTGGATAATGGATAAAATGTTCATATTAATTAATATATGAGAATTCTCACAAGTTGCGAGACAATGGAACGCTACGCAAATAGGAGTTACGATAAAATAGCAAAACATTCCGACTACCCCATGGTCGACAGAAAACGTGAGAGCTGTTTACCTTTGATGGATGGTCTCAAGGTACGAAAACAGTCGACCTAATGCTTCGTCCCACTTGGTCCATCGCAGAGCGATTTCTTCTAGTTGTGGATGCCACAGTATTCTCGATGCTCGATCTTTTCGTGTACGTGACCAGACGTATCCGTTAAAGAAAACCGAAGGCAAAACCTTTAGTAAAGTCCATTATCCATCGCGTGAAGTACACAGGGCGTTTCTTTTACAGGAACCGATGAACCGAGCTGTTCGAGTCTTCTAACTTTATTTACTTCTCGATGTAGACACGTTCATTCATCAGCACTTTCACAACCTCTTTTTCGATGATCCGTCACGGTTCTCTTAACTCTATCAAGTGTTTTTATAGCCGAACAAAAATTCAGTTCAAAAGTCACGGATATTTCATCGCCATCGAAAATCGAGTCGAACACATCACATACATTCTTAACACGCTTGTCTCGCGCAACTTCTGTGTCAATCTCGTTTCGTTATCTCACTTTTATCTCACAACACTTTCCAGATGATTACTACAGTTTCACTGAAGTATGTCACTCAGTCTCACCACGCTTGTCTCGATTGCAATCGAAAAAAAAAAAAAACTCACGTTCGCTGGAACACTTCTCGATCACAACAATGAAACGTGGATCCAGAAATTTCCTCTTTAACGCGAAACGAAACGAACGGAAAAACGGATACGAACGAACGTGCACGGGTACCCCGAACGTTTTCGTTAACGTGCCGGAAACGTGGTGGCAAAAAGTGTTTTCGAGCCGCAAAGACACCGTAATCTCACTCGTGAGGCGCAGCGCACTTCGCAAGGGGCGCGGCGTAACTGAGCTCGACGTACCAACCCACGTCCTTTCTCTCTCTCTGCATCGTTCCCTCTCTCGTTCTAGTACTCCCTTTCTCTGTCCGTCGATCACCTTTCGCCCTCTCCCTCTGCCACGCAGACGCTTTCTCTCTCACCCCCCAACTTCCATCCCCCGGAGCCTCTGTCACTCTCCGTTCCACCCTCCGCATCGCTCTCTTTTCCCGTCTCCTCTTTTTGCCTGGTTCCTCTATCTCCGTTTCGGCCTGTCTCTTCTTTCTTGTCCTTCTTTTTCAGCCCTTTCGTTTTCTCGCTCTCATCCGCCTCGCTTTTCTTTTACCCGCTAAACGCGCCTCGATCCTCACCCCAACCCTCCCCCACCTTACCACCGTTGGTCCGTGCAGAAGCAAGCCAGTGCGCGAGCATATTTCTCCCTGACCCCCATACCAACCCCTTCTCACCTGATCTTTCAACCAATACTGTCTCTCTTCGTCCCCGCCGGATTTTAGTTCCTGTTCCTCTTTTCCTGCGTGTCATTTGCATCTCCAACCCTCCACCTTTGTCTTCGTCCATCACTCTGTTTATAATAGCCAGCGAAATGGTTCTTTCTTTTTCTTTACCCTGTTTCTTCTATACATCTGTCCGTTTCACCCTTTTCTTCCCCCTCCTTTTATGTGTTTCTTCTTGTTCCGTTTGTTTGTTTGCGTGTTCTTTTTCCATTTTAGAGTTCTTATAGCTCCTTCTGTTCTCGAACGTTTCCTATGCACGTCGATAGTGGTGAACACGCGTTTCAACACTCTGGTCGCTCGTTGTCCCGTTTCGAGCGAGCAATTTTCTAGTAGGTGTCGTGCCTCTCGTGTAATTCGCCTCTTTTGTTCCATCGTTTTTTGCGATTGCCTCTATCGCATTCAGCAACTGTGCCCTTTTGAATAAACGGTATTGGTCGTTGTCGCCTGCCTTTGTTTCCACGAGCCTCCGAGTTTCGTTGCCTCTGCTAATGCCGGCCTAATACCGCCCTCGTAGCTATGATTTTAATGTAATTAGTATCGTATCTCCTGTGTTTCCTTGTGTTATTCAATTTCATTCTGCGACTGCATCCAGAGTACCGTGTATAGCGTTGAATAAATAATTACTTCTGTAGCTATCGACCGCATTGTTTCGTGATTTTCGTACTGAATTCAAATTTATTACAGCTGGTCTAAGCCGGATCGTGTAAAATTGAATTTCACGTAAAAAGGAAAATTCTAAACGAATCTCAAAAAGTATGAAAAAGAAGAGTAAATGTAATTATATCCACATCTCGATTTTCACGGTTTTTATTTAATACGATCGAGAAATTTCCACGAAATTTTATTTCACACTGTTCTGTTTCATTTCAGCGGGATTAACGGTTAAAAATATTTGATAAATTCCTTGGACCAAGGAAGAAAAATATTTTGTCGGTGCAAATTAAATATCAAACATGCATGTGTACTCGGAATTTACTAATCAACCATAATTTTATTTTTTGCAAAAGTGTAATCCCGATTTAAAAATAAATTAACCGTGGGAATCGGGAGTAAAATATTTTTTAGCTCAAATAAATAATCGTTCCGCGTATCTCTTTTGCTCTAAAAATTACTTTTAGTTCGATTATTACGGAAATGTAAAGGAAGAATAAAAATTTTCTACGTTTCGTAGTGGGTGGTTGAATATAAGCGTGTAATTTTGCACATATTCGATGTTTATCATTGAAAGAAAATAAATCAACGCTTCACTTTATATCACAGCTTCACAGGTTAATCAACCCTTAAACTGATTTCTTCGAGCAGCTTGTCTGCACTTCTCTCAACTGGTACGAGCAAAAAAACCAATACATCAAGTGTCATCAGGCATCTTGAGACTTCAAAGCATTTTTGCACAAAGATTATCAATTCGAGCTCTCTCGAAACTGTGACAAGATGTTAACTCATCAAAGTTCGTAATTGCCCCATATCTTTGAACAGAAAATTTCATTCTACAAGACTTAAGACCTACTCGAAGTTCCTGTCTTTGAATATCGTGTTATAAGTGCTTAATTTTATTTTTATTATTCCACTTTCGAAGTTGAAATTCTTTTGATCGCAGAACAACAGTTTGCAATCTGTGGAAAACTTTTCGAAACAGGTATGCCTCCTTCGTTACTTGAAACAAATATTCAAACTATGTTTATGAAATGTTGATAATGAAATTTTCCTTAAACTTATTAATTGTTTCTTATAAAAAATATATATATATATCAATGGTGGTAATTTTCATTCGATTAAGGTAACATTTTTGCGTGCAAAACTTTTTTCAAGAGAGTTAAAAAATGCACGATAATAAATGCACGATTCGGTTAAGCGGTTCGGAAAGTATGTTGCCCTATTTCCAACACCGAGCAATGCTTTTGCAACAAACTAAAAAAACTGAATACTTGAGGTATATCTTCTTCCTCCTATAGCTTCAGGTGCTGTTCAATAACGTATTCTCTGCTTTAACGACAGTTTCACCAAGTTTTGACATTATACTTACAAGTTTTCATAATGTTTTAACAGACATTATCCAACAATCTCGGAAAGAGTGCCACAGACCAGCCCTTCATTCTGAAGCTTTTGCAAGGATAAATTTAAGCTATAATAGCGATTATAAAGGAACTTAATTTTCAACGAGCACTACGAAACTCTACTACCTGTTGCTAAAAACAATACCAGCAATAAAGTGCGTTGGTAAACACAGTCATAAAATAAATAAAACATTGCTCTGTGATTTATTATTGTATCACGGAACACGTGACACCAGAAAATTTTTAGACGACAAGGGTAGAAAATAATCAATTTTATGCTTCGCTGCTAAAACAAATTTTTAGAAGCCATCTCTGAGAGCATACTGTCACCCGTTGCAAGATATCGCAATTTTTGTGATACCGAACACGCGAAATAATTTGACGCAGGCGCTGAGAATATAAAAAGAAACTCGCCGAAGGAAGAGATGTCTTTTGCCATGATCTTCGATATTTGATCTTTGTTACTCCGTATTGCTCCGATATTTTGTTTCTGGTACCTTAACAATTGTTGCAATTAATACAATGTTATTTTGTACTACAATTTTCTTTTTTCTAAGAAATTCCGTCTTCCACGCGAGTGACAATACTTAACACTAGAATTATCGACAATTCAAATATACTTATTTATACCAAAGAATTCGTAGAAATAATTATTTGAAAAAAAAATATGAGATACGGTAAAATAAATCTTCATTCGTATTCGTTACAGCAAAACGGAAAAAATTCTTAAAAGTACCACTGTAACTTTACAAAATTTGTATGAGAAATTGCAGATCAGCCATTTTTACCACTTTGGTAGTTCCAGTATTAATAACGGACCATATTGGAACTACGTTGCATGAAAATCAATGCTCACGGAACTGTAGAACTGTAGACATGGACCGTTACAAGATTGTAATCTCAGAATCGTAACGTCAGCTGAGAACGATCTAAAAATCGTAGAACACCAAACTACACGTACCCCGAATCGTAACCTCGCTTCCACGATCACTAACAGATCATCGAACATCAAGCTTCTTATCTTCACAGTCGTGAAACACGCACAGGACCACCCACCAATTCTGAAACTGCGTACTACGCGACCTCAGAATAGTCAGACATGGCCATGGCCGTTCGACAGATGGTAAGACCACAAAATCTATGGTCTCAAAGTTGTCAAACCAGGCCAAGGTTATTCACAGAAGTCGTGAGACATCGAACTCCGTCGCTTCGGAGATCGTAAAACACCATCGAAACCACCACGTTCTGAGACCTCCAACTCTATAGTCTCGAAATCGTAAGACCAACCATAACAATAAAAAATGACTACACGGACACTTCAGAAAGTTCACCTATCCGCTTCGTTTTTTGTTCGAAACAAACAGTTGTTCCGGAACTTTGCTCGCGACGATTTCAGTGAAAACCAACAGTTCCTGGCATTTTAATTCATTTCAGGCTCGATACGCCTCGATCAAAGGGACGATTCTGTTAAGCGTTCGCGATCGATCGATCGGTAATACCGATGGGAGTGAAAAACTTAATCTGTCGTGCCGTCTGCCGAGTTGCGGAATTAATTTCACGAGAAGCAGATTAGCCTCGACCGGCGGACGCTCGGTTGCACTTGGATCCACCGTCCGATGATCGAGTGGCGTTTAAATCACTGCCGATTACGCTGGTACCGCGATGCTATTCTTGCAACGACTAAAACGGGTCGCATAACACGTTATACAACGATTATAGCTTCGACAGCTTGTAATAGTGAGGCTTGATTTACGTTAAAGGTTCAATCACGTCCAATTTTCATTGCGCTTCGTACTACGTTCAGATATTATTCAACGCTCTTCAAACCGGTTAATGCGTATCGACGTTCGCACCCTGATACGGTAATGGTTAGATTTTGAACGGGAACGTTTTACCGCAAAGAATATGTGTATGTTCGGTGAGGACAAAGCTTGTGAATGTGTTGTTTCTGGTGTGAGATCTATGATTATCATTCGTTGATGCTTTAATATATTTTATAGAATTGTGTTTAAAAATAACTGAAATAAATATTAGAGCGTCTATGATATTGTAACATATTTTTAGCATACTTGGTTTTGCAAGAAGAAAATGTGAAAATAGAGAGAGGACGCCACTTTATCGCAGTGTTTGTAATAGGAATAATAATTATTGCTTCAAAATCATATTTTGTCAGAGAATTACGATCTTTAAATATAAGCAAAGTAAAAGGAGAGAAAATTTAATCACGGAGAAACTTAGAATCTTTTCACAGAATTCTAACTACTGAAATGAGGAAGAATTTGTAACAAAATGTTGTCCTTTAAAGAGCAAGTCCAAGACTTAAGGATAAATAGAAATTTAATCCACTCAATATATTTTTAGTTTCAATTCATCCAATTGATAACTCCTCGAATTAATCAGATCGGTTAAATATAAATTTAATTGAATTAGCTTTCAACACTATTGACTTATGCATAGCTGTTCTATTTGTAATGGAATACAGCGTATAACAAGATGTAACAATGAAATTTACAAACACATGACGTATTTCGGGCAAACAATAGAAAGCAGTGTAACTAGAATTATCACAGAATTTGCAATTCAATAAATACATGGATTTCGATAATGAACGTATGTTTCATCCACGCGGATACCGTTACCTGTTCTTCAATCAACGTAACAATTTTTTTTTTTTAACGCACAATCATACAATTTAAAATTCAATACAACGTACGAGCAAAATATACGAATACCAATATTTGTTATTCTAATCAACCAACCACCCATAACGATACTTTCATTCCTACCCTATGGTTCGCGCCACATATTCCCAGCCACATAAAAAAAGGTCTGTATAGGAATTGTTGACCAATGTAACCCCTACCAAAATAAAATCCATATAGCATTAGAATCGCAGAATTTCTCCGACGCAGCGAGCCTGCTTGTCTTCCCATCGAATGTCGAGCACAATCCGCTACGTCTGGCGAAAAGCAAATACCCGAGTCCCACGACAGACGGAAGCCACAGAGAGCTTGGTAAAATTTCAAATTTCGTCACGCCGCAATAGGTACGCCTATATAAATATTTTATGCGGTCGAACGACAAGGGAGATCGGTATGCGTACCATCGAGGGTTCGCCTCATAAATTTCATATTTCTATGTCATCCCTTTTCATCGAACAGGGCTGAGTGGATGCATCGGTGGTTGCATGGAACTGCTGCGGGAAATAATTTCGAAAATAATATGAATACCGTGTAAAAATCGACCACGGTTTGTTTCAGCGTTGAGCTAATGATTAAACAAATTATAAATACTTCTTTTTATCATGGGAGAATATAAAAGGGAGGATACAGGATACGAAAGGTTCTTTTTCCGGATACTTATATAGTTTTTCGGAGGCTTCCATGTTATTTGATAAGAAATTCTCGTGGTGATTAATATTAGAACTGTCGATGTTTAAAATACACGTATTTGTTACTGAAGAAATTAAAATAATAGGTATTTTAAAAAAATACGTAATGTAGGAGAAACGAATCTTTATTTGTATCTATTGTAGATAATTATGAAAAATCTTACAAAATGCGTTGCAGTAAAATAAAAATTCTATTACAAATTATGAATTGGACCGCTGTTGTAGTTCCAGTAATAACTTATTATTATTATCGACAATAATTTTAAATATTCAGGAATCCTAATGTAGGGTGCGAGAAAAGAGTGTTTGGGTTGAACGAGGTGTTAGGAAAGAGTGTTTGGGTCGAGTGAAGTATCAGGAAAGATTAAGGTACGAATGAAGAGTGTTCGGGTCGAGTAAGGTGCGAGTGAAGAGTGTTTGGACCGAGTAACAATCTTTATCCGAGTAAAAATGCGTGCGCGATAGGACCGAACGCAGAGTGTGCGAATGCGTGTGTATATCCGTGATTAAATGTAAGCGTATGACTTTATGAAAACTAAGGGAGAATTAAGAAACGGACATTTTGCTGTCTGTATAATAAAAAGTAAGTGTCGCACATTTTCTTCGATAAACTTATAAATTGCAACCAAAAATAACACCACTTAATAATACCCCACATTAATAAATGATAGTAAAACACTTGATACATCGTTTGGAAAATAAGTTACATGTTTAGAAAGTGACTGTAACACTATGCAAGGTTTATACAAAATATAACACTATTACTTTTTGTTTATAAAATACGGGTTAGAAGATCCAAAAATAGCGTGTTTATTACCGATATAATATCGTTACTTTGAACAGGACAGAAGACTCGCTTCGTTTTGCATAACTCCTCGCGCGGTCCGATTTTTCGAATCCTTTTTAGACCTCTGACAGGTCTTCTCTGGAGTCATCGATTTAACTGCGGCCGGCAGAAAATATTTAAGCTTCCGGAATGTGACGTGACGTAAGAGCCCTCGTAGTTTTGACAGGCTGTCAATAGACAGATATTTCTTGCGGCGTTGCAAGTGGCATGTTCGTACACGTCAAACTGTCGCCATTACTGGACGACCATAGTCACACATGTGGCTTGCCACGTGAACTAACTGGTGCATCGATGACAATAAATTTTCCTTAAATTAAAATTCCACTTAGAGACACGTCTACTTGTATCTAACATAATTTTTTTTTATCTAGTGGCTCTTCTTCCAACTTTTATTATTTCAAGTTTCTTAACTGATAATTAAAAGTTAGCAGGTTTGACAAAATAATACGTTTCATTAACACTGAAACTAGCAAAGAAAGTTAAATAACCAGTTTGTTATTTCTTGTATAAATTCTGCAAGCTTTTAACCCTGAATTTTTTTAGTATTTTCCATGATTTTCTTTAACACACACGATTCAAGATTTGTTTCTCTTGCATTATTTGTTTGTCTTTCAAATATTTATTTTGTGATTTCTTTGGCACAAATAGGTATATTTTAATTAGCAATTTCAGTACCAACACTGGAACCGACGATTAAAGTATACTTATTTCTGCCAAAGAATAAAAAATTATAGATATTTAAAAAAAAATATAAGATGCAATAGAAATAAATAATCTTTACTTGTATTCGTTAAAGAAAATGTTAAAGAAAATAAAAAAAAATTCCTGAAAATGCTTTAATTTAAATAACGCTGTATTTACAGAATTTATACGAGAAATCGTAAACCAGTCATTTTGACCACATCGGTAGTTCCAGTGTTAAACATTCCTACTGTTTAAAAAATTCCAACAATGGCATCAAACAAGAGAATCGGTTGAACAAGAGAATAAAACTGACCCAGTTCGACGTGTTCGAATCAATATTAATAGAGTGGCTAAACGATTAAGAGGTTCGTGTTTTAAAGCTGCGTTTTATTTTCTCGTCTCAGCCATGGGAGTAGTAAATCATTCTCTTTGTAAGGAGAAGGGTGGGAAGACTACTCTTTTAAGGTACGGTTTCAAAGGCAAAGTAGGAAAAGCCAGAGAAGAAAGAACGAGCGAGTAAATGATCTACTTTCTGACGATACCTCAGAAACATTCTCCTTTAGCTATAATAAAAAATTATAATAGCCAGTAATTCCTTGTCTGTGGAGAGGTATCTGTAACTCGAAGGAAAGACTTCGTTTAAAGAACTCATAATTTTTTGAACGTTACACAAACCCACCGAAGCTCCTTCATACAGCTTTTTTTTAATTTTATCAATCACCAACATCTTGTTGATTTATTCCACCAGCCCTAATTCTCCAACCAAACAATGCAATCTCTGATTACGTGAATTGTTCATCAACCCTTTGCCTTTATTAGCGCCACTGTAACACTTTTCCAACCCTGCTGTTCTTCTTGAATTCACTTTTACGTAAATGCTATATTACTATGCTTGTAAATATTCCACCAGATTTAGTGAATTTAATTAAAACATTCACTTCTTTAATATCATATATTTTGTAACCCCAAAACATTTTTTTGAATTAAAAAAAAAATTGTTTCTAAGGGACACAAATGTATGATACGAGTCCGATGGACACCATCGTTAAAGAACTAAACAACGTGATACAGGAAATTAAATCCAGAAGATCGTAATAGAATTAAAAAAGCTGAGGAATACAGAGGATTGGATTCCGCGCGACAAGATGCCAGGAAAATCATTCAAGTTCGAACGAGACGGCAAGTTGTACGAAGGTTGGTAACCAGAGTGGGTGCGGTCGAGAGAGGCTGGTCGGTTTGCCTCAAATTTCCGACATTGCACCTACCTTAATGTCGTTCCTGTGCGGATATTGGAGGTAACAGGTATATAGGTTGGTAGGTAGGTTCTACGACACGACCAATGTTCCCGATATAACCGTATCTATAGCTCGTCCGTGAATCTGCCACACGTATGGACACTACGTGTACATATGAACGTGTGTAAGTGTACGTACGTACGTGTGTACGTGTAAGAGTGTACAGATGTAGATGGTCGAGGATGAGAGGAGAAGCAGGAAGAAGAAATAAGGCGGTGGGAAAGATATTACTGGACTAGGAAAAATTGGGTTCCTCCGTAGATTAAAATGTAACTTCCACACGATGAGATGAGAATGGAAATGAAATTGCTACTTCGTTTGAGAACGATATTTCCCTCATGGTTTAATGATGTGCATTGCATTTACTTTATTCATTACGATATACTTTCATGAATATATGAGAACAAGGTTCAGAGAGTGAAAGTTCTTGGAAATTCATGCGACATTTCTGTTACTCTTCTATGAGTTTTTTAATTAAGTAGTATTTTAAAAATGCAAAATTTGTTATATATATTCGTCTTTGTATTATATATTATTTATTCGTTCTGAGTTTTGAAATTTATTTATTTATTTATTTATTTTTTTCTTAAAAGAGAGTTTTGATAAGGTAAATGTTTTACTGATTATCAAAGTGTGTATATTTTTGATTCAAGAGAATTGTAAACGTATGTTATTGTTTTTTAAAATGGGTATGTGTATGTTGCTCAATTGTAACTGTGACATGTGATAAAAAAAATTTAATTCAAGCTAAAATTAATTAATTATTAATGCATTTTATAATTTCGGTTTAGTATTACGAAAATATGAAAATGGATTACTTAATTTTTTGTTGAATGTTTAATTTATGTTGCAATTTTTGAGGTTATTAAATTTTGGGTTCACGACACCGCATTGTGAAATTATTGCTCTAAATAAAATTAAATACTATATTTCCCAACTTTCATGTGATACGATACAGTCAGACATTGTTTAGTCATTCATTTTTAAGCATTTAATTTAATACATTTGTAGAATAATGTTACATATCGAATTTACGCGTTGCTTAAATTTACCTAAAATCAATAAATCCAACGTAACATTAATGAAACCGACACGTTATATTTTCGCGATAAATTACAGTAACGAGGGATGATAATTTAAATAACAATTACATCGAAATGCATGCAATACCACATTCTCTGAAATATTATCTCAATGAATATACATTTTCAATTTCATAAACCTTAGTCACCTATCTGCAGTTGCAATATTGTGTGGTGTAATTATTACCGAACTATGTTAACGCAATGCTGTTAACATTACATTAATTGCGACGACTAAAACTAAATAAATTAACCATAAAAATTAAATAATCACTTGTGTAGAATTATCAATTGATATCACTGTAAACTGCTTATCAAATTTTAACAAAGTAGAAAAAGAAAAGTTGTCAATGAATCGAAAAATACAGAATCACAAGTTTGCTTTAACAAACGAAAGAAGTGTTCCACTTTTTAATTACTCGCTAACAGCAAACTGCAGCAAATAATAATTAAGCGTAATCAATTACATTCGTGACATAGATCGACCAAGTTGTTTGTTAAGTTTCAAATACCTTAAGCCAGGAAGCCAGGAATCTTTTACAATTACACGAGTGACAAGAACTCACGGACAAGTGTAATCGGGAAATCAATGCACCCCAATAGGCCAATGGGTAATTAATTAATTGCACAGTAGGCTATTACTAGTGGACGACTTGGGCGAATCATTATTCATTCAGAAGGGATGAACCGTGGAGGCTTAACGACGTCGTTGTGACAATTTTCTTCTTCCCTCACCGATAACGACGAGAAACGGTGCTCTTAAGGGACATTGTTCACCGACATGTAACAAATGCTTTCCTTTTTCCACGCTTTTCGTTCTATCTTCCCTCGGAACACGCCTCACAGCCGTTTTCCCGAAGTTTCGTCGTTAAGCAGAGATTTACAAGTCGCGGTTAAAATCAATTAAGCGAGTGCCTGCAGTTTAATTCGACGCCTTTGTTAGGGGGGAAATTCGTTTTAAACTGAAATTTCGCCGGATACTTTATTCCGTGCATTATCGAGTCCCAACGAACACATAATTTATTGCGTATTAGCGACATACGAACAAAAGAAAATTTATATAATTTATTGGTTTTTCTGATAAAAAGATTTGTAACGATTCTAACGCATTATTGTGTTCGAGGAAAGAATAAAATTGTAATTTATGAAGAGATTATGAATATTTGGTTAAAATAAATTCTGTCGCATTTTAAATGAAATGAAACTTAATCCGAAAATAATTTTTTCACTACTGGAAAATGTATTGTTATGTAAATTTTACTATTACTGTCTTAAAGTTGTTTTTATTAACCATAAACAGACTGAACCTCGATCAGTCTTATTAAAAACTAAAAGATGTTCGATAAGTCCAACAAAGTTTGACGTTTTCTTTTTTTTTTTAACATTCTTTAAAAACAAATGTTCTAAGAATAAATCGTATGTCAGAAACGAAATAATATAAACACATTTTAACTAAAACCAAGATCGATTGTTCAATATTAATTCTACAGAGATAAGTGTGCTGTATCAAGTAACTTTGTACAGAATCCAAGTTAAATAATTTGTTTATGCATTTATTGTTGCCAGTGTCGTGATTGCAGCTTAAAAAGCTTTTCCTTTGTCAGTGTTATAAAATCGTTGACGAACTGTGGGATCGAGCGTTTTCTGGATCTTTTCTCTAAGTAGATCTCTTCCCCGGAGACACTATTCCGTGACGTCCGACTAATGACCGAGCTCTTCTACTTTCCCCATTCCTTCGAACGATTCTCTCGATGAGTTATAAAAATCATTTCTGTGAATTTTTTGCGTTTTCCGAGACTGAATCATTTGTCATAATTAAATGCAATAAAGAGGGTTCGATATGATTAAAAAATTGAAATTGATATGAAGTAGTATAGGTCAATTAGGACAGACGTTGAGAGTTTAAAATATTCCTTAGAAAATTTATTGCATTCTTAAGCTATAAGACAACTATAATTATTATATATATACACTTTTGACTAAAAGAATGTTGCAGATTAGTATTAAAAAAAAAAAAAAAAAAATTGTAAAATTATTTTCTTACAAGTAAAGATAACTCCGAACTAAAATTCACTTCAAGTATGAATCGAAGAATAAACGTTTAATCTTTATCATCATAATACTAATTATTAGAATATATAATAATAATCATCATCGTTCACTCGTTATAATATTATTCTTTATCAATAATAATTAATAATAATATTCTGTTTCACACTTTTCATTTTCTTTATTTCGAAACACACGTTATCTCTACCACATAAATTCCAGTAAAACGTTATCGCGAACAATTCCTGCAACAACTGTACGACTCTCTCAAACCATTACTTACAAGGAACACATCAACAAACACGTTATAACGATCCCGCATTCAACTTTTGGTTAATCCGTGGATGCACGGAGCCAGTACCCCGAAATCTGGTTGTTTGCAGCCACCTTCGGAAACTTCGTTCCGTTCTACACATAATTTCTCGTCTTCTTCACGATTTCCAACGCGTTTTCTCTATCAACTAACAGGTAATTGTCTGTGATTGTCGTTCATGAACGCGTTTCACTGCGTATTTTACGACGTGTTTCACGAGTAGACGTTCCAAACGGGACATGTTTTAAGGAGCAGCGCCTAGGGCGGCTGCAGACGAGTCGAAGGAGAGAAAAAGGACTACTGGTTAGAGGTACCCCAGAAAGCTACCAACACGAAGAGCGATGGGAACATCCTTCTAATTGAGGACGTCGTCTATTCCGAGGATAACGATTTAAACGTCGCATCCCACTCTTGGTTGCACCTTTCAATGACAGGATCGTTTCGGAGGAACATGTCGGGGTGGTTTTGTAGAGTATCAGGCGATACAAGCGTCAGCGTTGTTCGAGACACATTTCGGAACAGCAGAGATTTTATGGAGGAAATGTTTTATTTCATTGAAAGGATCGTTTCTTTTTCATTCAATTTTGTTACGTGTACTAATAAATATAAATTAAGAAAGAAGAATAATTTTTTAAAGATATACCTGCAATTAATTTTGGAACTTTGTTGTGTGTACATAAATTAAGAAGGAAGGATAATTAAAAAAAAAAATACCTGCATTTAATTTAGAAAGTAGTGAATAAATATGTAATTTTATTAAATTTCGTAATTTCTCTTTCAATATTTTTTCAACTGCTTTAAAAGTGAAGATTAATTATAGTATGTGAAAACTAAAAAAAAAAAAATAAGAATTATAAATTTTAATTTGAAAGAATTTGAAATATCCTAGGACATTTTAACCGACTCTTTAACTACTTATAACTAAAGAACGTAGCCTCAAACTTAAATAAAAAAATTATTCCTGATTTCCGATCATCCTTTAACATTAAAATTACGAAAGTGCTCAAAATTACTGATTCCTAATTTCTTATAGAAATTTTATAAATTTATTGTTGTATATTTTTAGGAATTTTTCATGATTTTCTGTTAACAATATAGACGAATATTTATTTCCCTTACATTAGGCATTTCTTTTAAATATCTTTAATTTCTATTAAATATAGTTCTATGTTAAAATTTCTTCCACGAAATTTCTCGCGATCTAATTTTTTTCACGAAATTTCTCGAATAATCACCTCTTAAAATTTCTCGCACAGAAAGAACATTCGGTATGGTAAAATTACACGCTTCTAATGTTAATGTACTCCTCTATTCGATCAGTATTGTCGCCGTAAATTTACCGACACGGTTTTAAAACTCTAAAATGGAGTTCGGTAAAACCGTCTTATATTTAACTTGAAGAGAAACAACACGATCGCGCGGAATCGAAGCGTTATCGCGTTTATTTGTACCAAACGATGCATGAAGGAATACAATTGACGCAACTTGAACACGGTTACATTTTTTAATCGAGCTTATGATGAGTAGGCAAGATAAAAGAATATTTCGATATCAGCTGGCTGCTAATGGGATAGCTAGAAATTGTGACACTGAAGTAAAATGAAATATAATAAGAGAAAAACGAGATCGCGGAAAGGAGAAATGAAAAACGGCGTTAAATGTCTACTTCAGCGAATCGTGACCCAGCGTGGAACAATCGAGTTAATAAATAATCTGAACGGTATTGCAATCAGCAAAAGTCGTACGAAAGGTATTGTCTTTTTAAATCGAATCAGTGTATGAACAAAAATAGAGGAAAAGAAGAGCAAAGATTAGACAAGCTTGAAATTGTATACTTATACAGGGTGTTTAAGTTGAAACCGACCACCTAAATATCACCTTTATTTTTAGTGGAACGAATGTTGTAAAACGGATAGACAAGATAAAAAAATTTCGTGCGGTTCAAGCAGTTTTATTTCTTACACAAAGTTGGCAATCATTTGGCAGCAAGGTACAGGAGCACTTTAACAGATTGCTCTGTTAGAACGGCCAACGTAAACGTAAGAAACCACAGCAAAGATTTCGTCGAGAAAACCGAATTTTTCAAGTAAGAACAAAGTTAATATTTGAGATCTCCGCTAAAAATATTATAAAACTAAGCAATAGTTAATTCAAATTTTTAGTCATTTTTAGTCATCAAAAATTTATATGTATCGCATTTGAATTAAAAGTCTCTTTATTTATTAAAAACTAGAATTACCGACGATTTAAGTATATCTATTTATATCAAAGAGTTCGAAATAGTAGATATTTGAAAAAAAAAATAAGATGCAGGGGAAATAAATCTTTATTCATATTCGTTGCATAAAAACATAAAAAATTCTTTATAATTCACCATTGTAAATTCATAGAATTTATATGAAAATCGCCAAACAGTCGTTTCGTCCACGTCCGTAGTTCTAGAGTCAACGTAAATTGCAAAACTGAAATAAGAAACAGTTTTAGCATTGATCAAATCTTAACAATGTCGAACCTGTTTGACGCAGATAGGTTAAAAGAATTTTCAACTTCGTACGAGTTACTCATCTTCGCGTAAATAAAAACTTTATCTTACTAATAACTTGTAAATTACGCTTTTAAGAATTATCTTGGTGTAACCTGCTTCGTTTCCCATTTGTTTCAGGAAACTCATGAAAAATGAATCAAGAGGAACTGCAGCAAAAGTAGTTCCTTAATTAGAAAAGTAGAAATATTTTAATATATTGCAGCATCGTAAATTTCCGGTTTATTTATCTTTGGAAACCAGTTGTAGATAAGCGAAAGATAACTGTGATAAATTGTCCTTTACGAATCGTCAAAGTTATTCTACCATTGGACATTTTTGACGTTAGAAACTTTCATTAATTAAGACTATTAACTCGTGAGGAGAGAAATATGATTCGAGAAACTTCCAGAAATAACAATAATGTACGACGAAGTTGAAGGTTCCGCATAAATATTATATTAAACATACTCGATTTAATATATACAGTTTAACGCACTGGTTCCAAATTATTTTCCAATTAATACATTATAAGTTAGTATATTAATTTTTCATATAATATCTCGATAATCCTACATAAATGTACCAAGAAAGCGTATCATTGCTTCTCCCACTGTCAATAGTCGAATGAAACGGCTTCTAAAATTCTCGAACAGTCACTCGCACTCCCGCAGAATTACAATGCTGTGTAACTATTGCCTCAAGTGCCTGGCGAAACGACTGAAGTGTTGATATCTCATTACCATGAAACTTAGAATGGCGAAAGTATGTGTTTTGATAAGCAACGTCTCGTAAACGTCTACCCGGCATAACAATTGCGTTTCAAGTTGTATATGCACGTCGCGAGCGCACGATTTTCTGTGTAGATGCATCGTGGTGTTGGCAAGCTCACGTAAAGCGGATTAATGCATTCGCTAATGTTGCATCAACGGAGCCTTCTTGAAACTCCTGACACTCAACGCGACATAGTCACTCCGGGATATCAGGATGAAGCAATTACTTTTCCTCGTGAAAATGTTTTCCCCGTTCCTTGCGCTGCACGTTACCAAGAAACTGAGAGAAACCGAGTCTTCCTACGTACACTCCATTCTAGCCTAGTTTGATAGTTGGCTTCTTAACTGACACGGATGTATACGCGCTCGGTACATTGCTTCATTGAAAGTATTTAAAGTTTCGTAAATCTGACACATTGTATCTGACGCGACACTCCAGACCGGTATTTCCCTGTGTGTGAAAATTTAAACAATCTGTGGAAGCAGTTCAAAAATAATATTCCATTTGTCCCCTCGTTATTCATGTGGTAAAAAAAGAAATCGCTAAAGAGGACGTTGAAACTTTGAGGCATTAAGGTTCGGGTTAGGTTGCGAGGTATGATTCAAAAAATGGAGGCGGCGTTCAGGTATGGATCTGATACCGTACGTAGCAATGGTTCTTCTACAAATTTTGATGTAACCTGGGAACGTTGTAGACACTCAGCTAAAAACTATAAAACACATTGCCAACAGCTAATGACTTAAAAATGATTAAACTCGTCGCGTGTGTTATCGATATTTTTTTAACAATTGATTTTCCCAGAGATCTCTTGCTTTCGAGCGCATCGTTATATTTTTACTAGAAACACGTTGCATCGCGCAGACATTCGCGAGAATTAAGATCGACCTAAATAAAATTAGTTTCTTTCTATTAATTTTTAATTCTTTCTAATAATTTTTAGTTACGAAGGAGTCTTTGATCGAAAAACGAGGCAATTAACTGGTTAGAATAACGTAGGACCACGTTTGCAATCTCGAATGTGTTAAAGCTACCTCTCGCACTAGCCACTTCAATTTTTCGCCTACTGTTTACAATTCGAGGTAGCAAACCGTTCAGAAAATTGCTCGCATTGGCACTCGATGCTAACTGGAAAAAGTGTAGCAAGATACTGACAACCATCCACGGTTAACGAACAGAAAAAAAAGACGACTCGAAGGACACGGAATTCGTGGATAGAGGAGGGAGAACGGAACAGAAACTGGCAGGTAGTCGATTCCCCTTTTCAGGAACTTGGAGAAACGCTGAGAAATTCAACGAGTCTCTGGAGCACTTGATCGAGTTCGGTTTCGACCGACCGAGTGCACGAACGGAGTCGTCGATGCGATGACAACGATGTTCGAGTAGCAAGCCTGTTGAGGATGCATACTGTTGAAAAGACCGTGGCGGAAGTGGTTACAAACATTTACTACTTGCATAGCAATAGATTTCATCTGGACACTTTTATAGTATTTTGTTGTACACTACGATACGTATAATACGCAGAAAGTATCACTCTCGACAGCCACGATAATTAACATCTTTTCTATTATTTTTTTTAAACGTAAAATGGATTTTTTGAAGCGTGATATAATGAATTTAATGGATCCGAGAGAATAAAAGAAAATCAGTGCAATATATGAGATTTGTACTTGGATGTTTATTTTTTAAATGGTAGTGGTATAAAGCTAAATTGTTGCAGAAGTAGGTTAATTACTGTGCTACAGTGGTACTTCGAGCTTTAAAATATATACAAGAATATCTTATCAAAAATGTTCGATGGCATCGCTCGGCGTTAATTAGGTCGAATGTAGGATAAATAATGTATTAATGTCGCTGTGTTTCATTTACAAATTAAATATACATACAAAAGTATAAAGAAACAATACGTATAATATTTGCTAGTTGAAAATTGTAAGAAAATCTATCGTATTGTATTTACATAATTATTTTTAATCAAAGGTATCGATTCAATTATATCTCTGATTGTTTATTAGTATAATGAATTTTCTGGCAGAAACTATATATTTTTGTATCCCTTGTTCTTTGCTTAACGTAGTTGATACAAATCTAACTGTAAAAAATGAATATAATTCGAAATTCTCTGTATCAATGATAGGTTTACCGATGTCGAAAGTGATTTCATAAATTATTAATTAATAATATAATGCTGCAAAGCAGATTTGCAGAAGAACATGTTTGTAACGTTTTCAACATCGAACAAGTCACATTCTCGTGCTACATCTCAAGATACGAATAATGTTTGTAGAAATCACTACAGCAAGCATTTGTATTCCATAGATGTTTCAAAAGCAACGGTGGTGACTGCAAAGGAAAATGCACGAAGATTCACGCAACATCCCCTAGGAGATTGAGCTCGAACTTCAAGAACGCTCTTCCTTTGCAGAAATTGATTTCGCGAATTCGATGAAATAAAAAACACACGGATCAAAATTGAAGCAATATTTTCTACATTTTTAATTCCTCTTTTGTACATTTTTTTTTATTCTACGTGAAAAATTGAATTCAAATGCAAAATATATACAGTGATATATTAAAATATTTTTTAGAAGATAATTGTCTTCAGGATTGTGTCGAAAGTACCTCTAATTAAAGATATTTCAGTTAACACGATGAATGTTAAAGTGTGCTTAATAGACACGTGCCATTATAAAAACACAATATTTTCAATTCCAACAAAAACCGATACCTTTTAAACATTAATTTTCTTTTCAACTGAAACTCAGCGTACGCTGTATTACCAATATACTTACATTAACCACCTTTCTATAATGTCTAACACTTCTTTCTCAATCTCTTGACTCTTTACCAAACCCATTGCATAATTTAAAAAATTTATTATACGTCAAAGAATGATTCTAACCATATAAAATAAAAATATAAAATAAATAAAATAAAAATGTGAAACCCAACATCTCTCCAAAGAAAACGTGAGCACCCCAGGAATAAAAAAATCACGAGTAGAAAAATCAACAGCAATAAAACACGACAAAAATCAAATATTCCCAAAGAAATTCGTGATTGACGATCTACGCGAACAGCCAGAGGAATCATCTCGGCCCCCATATCTCAAGATCGAAGCAGAATCTGTTGGAATTGAACGCATCATCAATTCCATGCCGAGAGACAACACAGTCATGGAACAGATATGCTATCGAAACGTCGAAAGGAGAACGAACAGCCAGACCGATACGATTTCCAGTTTCATCATCGAACGAACAAGGGTCGAAGCTTCACGACACTAATAACACCGATCGTATACCTTCGCACGTTTTCCCATTACTCCTTACGGTGTAAAAGGATAATGCAAAGCCCGGTGTATTGGATGTCTCACGAAACAGCATCGTATAAACGAAAACGCTACAAGAAAATAAAAGGTTCGCTCGCCGGTGTTTAACACTATGTAGAACAGAAACCTCAAACTTTTTCACCTCCAACAGCCACCAAGTCCCCGCTACCAAATAAACTGTATCCTACTACTGGGTAAAGCCAAAGAGACTTGTTTACATTCACCCACTGTGCGGATGCACACAATTGCAAGCGTCATATGCTTCGAATCATCGAGGAACAACAAAGATTTCGTGCACGACAAATTGCGACAGACGCGACTCATTGAATACAATGTGACGTTGCTATGAGAAACAACAAACAACGCACGGTTTATTTACCCCTTCCAGTACCATTTAGCCAGGCAAAATGTGGGACAAAGGTGTAGCGGTCGACTCTCACCAAAGAGAGATCTATCTATTGCCAAGATTGTTTAGATCTTACCTCTTATTTTCATTAGCCGTTTTCTATGAATTTAACACCATGAGTCTCACGGATAATATTATTGACCCGAAATTGTGAGCACGAGTCTC
>SMSQ01017962.1:90453-119454 GCA_019453375.1 Ctenoplectra terminalis
ACTCAAAATCTTCGCATCTATCCCTTCCAATCACGCAGTCACGTAGACTTCATTCCCACGGCCCAGTTTCTCGGTTTCAAACATACGCTAGACATAACCCAGACACTCTTCGCTAACATTCTTTCGACCACCCAAGATTCGTCCACGGTCACACTTTTCCAAACAAACCCGGATCAGTCTGACTCGCAACCATAAATACATTCACACCACCACTTGAGAGGCCCATCTACTGGTGCCGTCCCGTCGCAGGTAGTGGCGACTCTTACAGAGGGGTGTTATTCTTCTTTTTGGACGTGGAAAATCTAGATAGCAAATCCACCAGTTTGCGATCCCTGATGTAGAAGTACCAATTTGGTCAAAGTGACCGACTCGTAATTCTTCATAGAGATTTTATGAATTCACTACGAAGGATTTTAATCGTTTGTGTATTAAGGAGTGCGATCATGCTGTTCGTATTTCATGTTTAAAAGTGCGACTGCATCAACACTATTGATCAACAATAACGTTTATCGTTGTCTAAAGGAAATTGTTTGAATACGTGATCCGAATTAATGAAAAAGGGACCGAGGGCAAAGGAAGGATATTGCTGGATAAAATGTATTTCGTTTAAGTATTATAGAGGTCTAATGCTCGTAACGTTGCTTTGTTATCTTTTCAATACATAACCATACGTAAAATGAACACGATACTAGCTGAAACACGAAAGTTTAGTTCTGTTGTTACTGCGAAGGCTAAATTTGAATACTTTGTTACAGGGATATTAAACTTTGTAACTAAAACATGAGAACGACGTAGATGAAAATCGCACTGCTGATACGAATAAGTTTTTCTTGTGATTAAAAAATGTGTGATTCTTGACAATATTTTGATTTGTGTTTCTAAGATACAATTTAATAAAATGTGGTTACATTTTGCTATTTGATTCTTATCGAATCGAAAAAATCGAAAAAAATATTAATTATTTATTAATGTTTGATATTGTTTTTATATCTTACGTCAAAGTAATCCAATATGTAAAAACAATATTTTATAGAACTCACTTCTTTACAGAAAAATCAATAAATGGATTAATTTGCATATTTTATATTTTACTCAAACACTTAAAATTAAAATAACATTAAAATCGCACATCTTCGAGCTTAATTTTCGATTAGGTTTCCTATACATCGAAAATTAAATGATTTAAGATACTCCATAATTTATTAGGTGAAACATTAATTACCAAACAATTTTTCTTCAAAACGGAATAAAAAAAATAATAAATTACTGAAACTGTAAATTGTTAATTATCTTCCACAGCGTTCTATCTAATAGACATCAACGTCATTTCTTTCTCGATTAATAAGTGACAATGGCTTGTGTAAATTAACTACGATGAGTCCTCCGCGAAACAGAAAATGCACTCGACAGGCTCGAATAATGCGACTAAAATGCAAATTGAGGAAAAATATAGTTGGATGCAAACGAGGAGAAGCTTCAGCGTCGTGCATATCGCCGTTGAATTTTATTTAACGGTTAACAAGCCTGTACGGCGAACACTTTTTAATTTCTCTCTCGCAGAGGTAAAATGTTTCAGCAGAAATTAAAAATTGAATTCGCTTTATTGTACGTGTAAACTTGAAATGGTAAATTAAATCGTGTAAATTCACTGCGACTAACTTTTATATGTCGTCTGTGTATTTTATAATTTAATATAGTGCACTAATTACTCGCATAAACATTTTAATTGTATTGTCTTGATGGTATCGTATATAAATAAGCGGAATGAGCAATTCGTTTAATTAAAAATCAAGAAAATTCGAAAGATTTATAAAAGATTTGCCACGAAACTATGTAATATGTCCCATGATATAATAATTACAAATAGTACTGTGTGAATAATTATTTTATAGTGTCCCCATAACATCTTGGAAAGAAATTAACATCACTCTATATTCAAAAAACTACCAAGGAGATAACATTCTATAAAATTGAAACAATAGAAAAAACGATGTAAAAATTACAATTGACATTGATTTAAACCCATAACAATATAATGAGTCATCTCCGATGAAGGTAGTGCGAACAATAAGAATATACTAAAAACGTAGTAATCCTAATAAAAATGTTTACTAAATGTTTACTAAATGTTTACTAATGGTTACTAATATCCACTAAATGAATTACTAAATAAAGTTCAGTGAACTATTCAAATTCAATTTCATCTAAATTTCCACTCAACACTTGATTCGTCGAATATGATAGTTAGTCGTGAGTCAGTAGATCAACGAATTCCCACGAAAATCAGTTATTAATCTGGCCGTCAAACGCTGGAAAGTTTTGCCGACCAACCACCAACGAAGAGAAGTCGTTTAAACAGTTCCGTTCCGACTGGAATCCATTTATTTCATTTTGGTATAACGCGTTCCTACTTTCGAAGCATTATTCTCTCGCATTAGCGTTCCGAAACAACGCGTTCGGCCACAAGTTGGACGCAAATTTCCCGCTTTACATCTGTCGAAACTTTTTCTACCGTTCTAAATAGATCTTGCAAATTTCTCGTCCAAATTATCGCGAACCAGCGTAAAATTTAGCGGACTTCTTCCAGCGATGCATCAAAAACAGTGTGCATAAGGAGGAGAAATGATTCGAGCATCATTGAGCCCGAGCAACTTACGCCACGACTTTCGCTGATTAATTATGCAACGCCGATGCTCACGAAACTTCTGGCTTCTACTTCTTTTTCACGAGGAAAAGTAAGTCCCTTAAAGTACGCTCGCTGCATCCATTCAATGCACTTAGGAAATTTTGAGGCTGTAATACGTCCGCGCGTGTGTGCAGCCATCGGGCTACGGGAACTTTCGAATAAAGTTTAGCCCTCCGCACCAGCGACCGTAAATAAATGCAAATGCTTCGTGAAATAGGGGATTAGGATCCTCGATTTTACGTCGTCCCGAGTGACCTTCTACAATTTGTCCAGCTGTCTTGGTAATATTAAAGGCAGTTATTAAAGGGAGCTCGGTGTTCCGTTTCGGTCAACTCAGACGAATGAAATAACAGTTCAGAACGTTATTCTTATGGACCAGGTGCCCTTTAGGGTCTGAAGCTTTGGAAAATTGAATATAATAAAATTTGAAATTATTACTTAATCTTTGTTTTGTATCTTTGTGAGAGGAAAGATGTTTTCTACTGGAGAAAAAAAAAGAATAGAAAAGATAAGTTAAAGGTTAAAATTTTTTGTTTACGTATCTCAAGCATTACGCGTAAAAAAATTCAAAGATTATTAAATTAATGTTCAAAACAATTTAAATTAATTCAGAGAATTATTCCTATTGAAGTCAGAAGAAATAGGCATTAAATCATGCTATTTCCCAGTTTTTGGTTATATCTAAATATGAGAAATTCTTTTTCTCTCGGTGGAGACTCGTACGAGAAATCTGCCATTTCTCAAGACAACTGCACAGACGAATTTGCCACTTCGCGAAGATTTTATTTTCCTAACCACGCTCCAGGTATGAAAAATTCGATATATTTCTGGATGGCGGAGAAGCGAGAATCAATAGCGTCTGCCACGAAAAACCTGGACAAATCTGTCGCTTCACAAAATGTTATTCTTTCGATCGCGCTGAGTGCGAGAACTTTTGCTATTTTTCACGATCATCCGCAATAGTAACATGATATTTCAATACTCTGAATCAGGCGAGCTTTGATTTTATACAAAACAGTTTTCCATATCCATTAAAATTGTAACTTGTTAAATAAACTGCAAATTATTTACAAAGATATTGCACACAATTAGACGTTACATATTACCAGGCGTAAAAATAAATATGGCGTAAAAATTAGAGAATCAACAAAGATGGACACACATATTTTTTCTCTCGTGTTCTTCGTACGCGTCTCAAAGATTTTAATAAAAATTTTTAACGCCAATACAACGAAGAGAAGAGAAAAAGAATCGATTTATCAAATTCGACGGTAAATCAGAGTTGTCGTTTCGATGATAATAATAACTCTCATTCTCCTAATCTCTATAACGTAGACAAAGAATATTAAACGCCTACAGAAGAGAGAAGAAAGTTCCCATAAGTATAATTCTTTTTGTTAGTCCTTGTGACAATTGAATATTCATGAGAACACAATATTGCTGACTGTGTTTGATTTTAGACAAATCAATAGTTTGTTTCGAAATTAGCCCCGTTAATCTTGCTCGGCGACGGAAACGTGGCAGCCTAGGGGAAGGGACGTATAATCTATTGCAAGTAAGCGCATTTTCATAGTACCGATCCCTTTCCACGGCTCTTTTCCCTACGATTCTAAGGAGGAGAACGCATGAATATGTAAGAAGAGCACGATTTGTCGCGACGTTTCAGTGTTCTTAGCTACGCAATCTATATTCAGTTCCTGCTTTCAGTTTCTGCCTGCTTTCAAATCAAGGAAACATCGATCAAGCCTCCCTCTCGACGTGTAATACGCTATTTTGATAGCAGCTGAAAATTGCCTGTTTATAAATTGAATACAATTTCAAACTCTTATCGCGATTACTGTAACGTGAATTTAAATTTACGCAAACATTTAGCAGAATTCGATTTTACCGCGTTGAAAAGTAAAGAATCAATTTATTGTTTGAACTATTTAAAATTCCTCGATGAGTTCTTAATTAATGTATAATTTTTGTACCGAAATTTATAAACGGTATCTGGTATTAACAAAAAATAAAATAATAACAAACATGAAGCCGTGTTCACAAAAAAAAGAATCTTTGTTCGTGAAAGCGTTACATGTATTAAAAAAAATCCAATTAACCGTAAAATAAATTCACGTCACGAACAAAAATGTAATACCTGTATAGCAAAATTCGTTTCGTCGCGAAAACAGCCATCAGAGTTACGGAATTTAATCAAAATTAAAAATGAAAAAAAAAAAGCAGATTTTCCACCATCGAACGCGAGATGTATCATTTTACATTAATTTCACAGCCTTATTTTCTTGATTTTCAATCAAACCAGAGATTAAACAAATATCGTTTAGAATCCAACAGAACGATCGTGCTCGTTGTTTAAATAACGTGTCGCTTGTCGTTGAACGGTACCGAGTTATAATTATTGGAAATTACACAATTGACGGACAGTATAAAATTGCATTTTACGTTTCGTTCGAATTGATCCGTGCACGATCGGCGTTTATTTAGCGCAGGGGTCGCGAGCTGACGGCTCGCAAAACACACGCGGCTCTTTTCTCTATCTAGATTTTCCACGCTCAAATCACAAAGGAATGACTTCGCTCGTACCTATTTGTCTCGACCGTGACGTAGCGGGGATTAATAAACCGTGCGTTGTTTGTTGTTTTCCATAGCAACGTCACGTTGTATTCAATGAGTCGTGACAGTTGTAATTTCGCGTGCACGAAATCTTTGTTATTAGTCAATGATTCGACGCATTTGTCGTTTACAATTGTTTACATCCGCGCAACGGTCACAGTCACACCGATTACCGTCTCGCCTCTTTGGCTTTGCTCTCCTCTGTCGGATACAGTTTAACACGTTAAGCGTCACGTAGGTCTCTGCGGACCGATGCTGAAATTTTAGGCGATGTTGGTATCTGAGGACCGACAGTATCAATTTCAAAACATAATACCTTATAATTCATCGATGGATTTTGTTAAATCACATTAAACAAAGATACAACTTTCCTTTAGCAAGCCTTTAAAATTCTCTTCTTGAATTCTTACAAGCTGTTAGCTATATTGCGACCAAGTGTTTTTGAATTAGTTGAATTGAAGTATCACAGCACACGGTCTAACGAAAAGTCGACCAAAATCGGCGTAGCGTTTAACGCGTTAATTAATAGCGGGGACTTTGTGGCTCTCGGAGAAGAAAATGTTCGAGCTTTCAGAATTTAACAGACTGTGCTGCGCGTTATTATCTTCGTAATGATTTGCCTGGCAGTATTCCACTTTTTTCGCACAGAATTTACCGAGAGCAGAAAATACAAAAAAAAAAAAATTCATCTATCATTCGGGCCACAGAGTGAAACAGGCGTGCAAAGTGAATTTATGGAAGGCCGGGGAGGAAGCGACAAAATATTTTGATAGCCTCTTCTGTTACGTAGCTGTTGTATACCGCGACCAGCTATGCAAATAATTCCAAGTGTTTGTATTCCACTCGGTTACAAAAGGGGATGAGAGGCGGGTCGAAAGCAAAGAACGGATAAACGAACAAAGGATAACACCTAACTGCAACTGACTCTTCTGCGATTTCGTTGAGCAGTCGAACCGTTTTAGAAAACTCTCGTTTTTCGGACAGAAAATACAAGGCACGTTTCGATATGCTTGTTGATTGTCTGAGAAAAAGAAGAGCGTACGGTTCTCGCGTGTCTTTGGAATATTCCTGAGGGAACATTGTTAAAAAAAAAAGAAAGGAAAAACGGAGTAAAATTTGGTTTTCTTCTATAAAATATACGTATCACTGGAGGTTGTATAAAGAAAGTTCAAATAATAACAGTCATTGCTACTAATAGTTGTTAAAATTTCAAATTCCATCGAAGCATAAAATGTTAACAATAATAAACCACTACATCTATATATGAACGATAAGATTTTGCACAAAAATAGAAAAAATATTGTTCTATTTTATTTTATACAAAATTAAAGATAGTAGAAAAATACCAGAGATCCTATTTTTTTTCAATTTATTACTATACAGGCAATTCATTTAAAATAACTAGCAATATTATAAATTCGAACAATTTAAAACAATCAGCACTTATAATATTTATAATATCTACAATATTAATATTAATTTGAATCAATACTTTCAACGCCATCAACCAAAGAACAGTCAGCTTAAATTCCTCATGACTCCCTATCAGACCCTGTATTTCCATACCACCAACAGCTTAGAAAATCAAATTTGCTTTTTAATGACAAACATAAAATAAGCTTGAAATCCAACCTCATTTATATATTTACTAACATTCATCGTGCAACGCTTCCATCTCTCAATGGAATCATCCATTGGCGCGGTATACCGCCGGAACACAATTCACTATCGACAGGACGTTCGACCCGTTCTCAGCCATACGACTCGCAACTTTATGCACGCATCGCGATAATAAATGCTAGAGGTTAGCATGGATCGACGTTCGATAAGTAATTCTGGCTGGATCGTGCGCTAGTCAGGTTAATATAGGGCCACGAGCGGGAAAATTATAAAAGCGCGGTCGCGTTTGCGCTGATGCTCGAAAAAGTCTCATTTATCGTCGCCGGGGTGAAATATCGCGAGAACCAGCGAGAGGACGCGACAAAATATTTCGACCGCCTTGCCTGAAAGACCGTTCTTTCACAAATATGAAAACGAGTACGGCCACTCTCGTGTCGCGTTTAAAAGAGACCACGGGAAAAAAAAAAAGTAGAAAAATGATACGGTCCGTGGTGTCGGTGCGACGAAAACCGAGTCTACCAGCACAGATAACAGGGAACACGGTTCGTAAGTGATTGTATAAAATTTTTACACGCTATCCGTACCAATTAAATACGATATCGTGTGAAAACGACAGATTTATACAGTGCTTCCAATTTTTTTCCTTTCTTTTCTAAACGTACCCTTTTCGCGTCGCGTCGCGACGCCACGGTCGTATAACCGACGGATATAACAGTTTACATTTTGAAAATTATATGTATATATATATATTTCAACTACAGTGCTGTACAGCGGATGCACTTCATTAGTGAGAAACAGGGTTTCGAACTGTGCGTTCTCGCTTTTCACGATTACAGGATATTCAATGAAATGCGAAATGAGTCCGCATATACGTTGATTCGTTCTACTGGAGAGAGTTAGAGACTTTTTTGACATTTTAATAATTCTGGTTTAAAATGAAGCTACATGGGACAACTAACTTCGCTGTTTGCAATAAATACTTTGTATCTTCTGCGCGTGATATTCTTTTCTATTCCCAAACATCTTTGTGACGATCCAGTTCTCCCGATCGCCAAAATCTATCGCTATAATCTCTCGTTTCAACTTCAAACGACTCTAAACTTCTATTGAGAGTAACTCGAAGTTCGCTGAAACAATGCCACGCTTCAACATAAACGACAACCAAGAAGATACTCGAAGAAACGCAGCTGGAATGATGAAATCGGGACAATCTTCCATGTTTGTACGCTGCTAAGTTCAAGTCACCGAAATTTCGCGCGTGGACAATATAATTCTCGTAAGTCACGACATTCTGCACCCGTGTACCGCTAGAAACAGCCTGCTAATCCTGCAGAAACTATGGTGTGGAGAAACTCGTGTGGAGTGTATGAGAAAATACCTGAAGTTGGTTCTCGATGGCCGAGTTAGCTCGGCCTCAGAGTTGACGGGTCGAAGCGGCAGCGAGTCGTGACGGAACGTGTCGAGACGGCGGGTGGCATTGTTGGCCTACGACTCAGCTCGGCGACACGCGGCGTCGTGCGAGCGACTGCAGAAGAGGAACTGTGTGTACACTCTGGCTTCATAAAGCAGCTTTATCTAGATCGCCTCTGGAGTTACGGGCTGAAAGTACGAGCTATTAACTCGCGAAGCGGCGCGAAAGAGCGCCGTGTCGACGGGGGAGAGCTTGACAACCCTCTGAGAAATGTTTATGCCCACACCAGTCTATTAGCGCTAGACGTGTTCAATGCTAATAATTACTACAGAGGCAGTGATCACCGTGTATGTTGCAGCGGTGGGCGTTTAACTTCTTTCGTATTTGATCTTAACATTGGTTAAGGAAATTAATTCCTAATTTATGCGCATTATGCATTAACACTGGAGGTACTAGTAATCAAAATGATTAATTGGTGATTTCTTATAGCAATTTTATAAATCTACCATGGTGCATGCCATTCGCCTGCCAACAATGCCGGCGTCTACTACATTAGAAACACTTTGGGGCAAAATGGCTAATTCGTAATTTCTGATAAAAATTTTATATTTTTTATATTTTTTATATTTTATCATATATTTTACTGTGATATATTCTGAGTAATTTTCTATAATTTTCTGTTAATAATATAGATCAAGGTTTATTTGCATTCAATTATGTATTTTTTTCATCCACTCTTGATTTTGATTTCTTCGATAGAAGTTGATAGTTCTAGCGTTAAAGGATTTTTTATGATTTTCTATTAAGAATGAGAACAAAGGTTTATTTCCCTTGTATTATGTATTTTATCATATATCGTTCATTAGAGCTGTTAAAGATCCGCGTCGTACGAATCACATTAGATAGCTTAATTGCAAATAATATTTTCATTTATTTAATGGCAGCAATTAACACAATCAAACAGCGATGTGTGAATTACAGTAGAGCAGTTATACTCTGTAACTGAGCAAACAGACGTGTTTGAAATATGTATGCTCCTAATAAGTAGAGAATTCCGCTTTCAGTAGAATCGTAGTATATGTAGTCAGACATCGGCGTTGCTCGTAACAGTAGTATGATCAGTATTTAAATAGACATCTAACGAATGAACATTATTCCTCTGCAGTAGTAATACCACAAATCGATCCTAATGTATTTAAATAACTACATTTTCCAACATTTGCAAAATATAAAATAAAAAATGCTATAAAAATTGTCGATCTTTTTTTATGATTAAAAACGGATTTATGTGAACTAAAAAAGCAAAGAATACTCGCTTTACCTATCCCTTTTCTATTTTTAAACTCAATAATTGATCCGAGCGTGAATTAACGTTATACTTGAATTTCTTTACTCGAAAATTAAACTTATAACGAACAAGAAAACTTAAAATTATAATGAAAGTAACTGAAAGGTGTCGTTTCCCTTTGCTCATTGAATTTACTTACACATTACACTGTGCATCATGGCTTTTTGTTCAGTGAGATTGAACGTGCATTGGATCAAGATTTTTGCCAGTCTTCGCATTTGCCAGATTAAAGAGCTATCTCTTATAGTAATATCAAATGCATTCGTATTCCAAGGAATCGATGATGCACCAGGTGTCCAGTTTCGAGTCTATCATCAAGCTTTCGAATGGTTAAGGTAAACTACGGTCCGTAAGATCTGAGGGTAAACTCGAATTCACCAAAGGCGTAGTCGGAATACCGATACTACTATTTCTGCGTTACTAAAATCTTGAAGGTTTCACGAATACGAAATACATTCTCGTTCGAGGAATTGGTCACAACTTGATTTGAAATCAGGTCGTTTGTAATTTAGGAAGGATCGTTGCAAAACAAATATTGGTTTTAGAAAAATTCCGAAGTATCATAAAAGTAGTCATACTTGGAACTGTACTACAAAGAATTAGATTTTGCAGCGATTTTTTTAGATTTAAAAGTTATTAGATATTTTCCTTACATCAAAATGTACAATAAATATTTGAATGGAATTTTAGAAAAAATTAAACATTTAAGCTACACGAATTATAAATGTTTGACTCTTCATTTTCACAGCACAGAAATTGAAACTACAAATTCTTCAAATTGTAAATGAAAATGTTAGCTTTTAAACCTTTGAGCTTCTAACTGTTTTAACTCCTCGAAAAGTGCTCGAAAAGTTTCTTAATTAAAATTCTCCTAGAACTTCTTCGCTCGATGTTTAAAATCTAACGCGATAATTATTTCTGCAATTTTTTTCAGAATGTTGGTTAATTTTTTATCTTGTCTTTTATTTAATTATTTCTACGAAATATTTTTGGATTGAAAATTCACGTGAAACCTAAAAGATGTTTAAAAAATGTTTAAAAAATCGTGCGTGGTAGAAATAATTAACACGAGGTTTTAAAATAAACCTCATTATATTTCTGTATCAGTATTGTGGAATAATATCATGGACGCTCAAGTACCTCAAAAAATCCCGCCGTATTAACTAACTTTAACTCAAGAAAAACGAATCGAAATGATCGCTAATCGTCCAAAGATCGATGCAATATAAAATCGATATAAAATCGATATAAAATAAAAAAATTCAACGGAACAAAGTATAAAAGCAAAATAATATTTATTCTGTGACGAGCTTCCTACGTTCCATCACTCGAGGGATTCAATCAACACCAGACTTTCCCGCAAATCCTCATTCAACCACTTCATTTCCATACTAACTCTACTATCCTCGCGTCTACTAATTGTAAGGCACCGGCCTGCTAGGATGCCTTACTGATGAATCCACTGGCAGGTCCTGGAAGAAACGCCTTCCCTTTTCCTGTCGTCTCTCTCATCACCACGACCAAGCGTCACAACTTTAAACGATGAATATGAAAATGAAGAATTGACTTCGCCAATAATCGGTAAGCAACGTCTCAAAATTGAGAAATTTAGAAGATGAACACACGTTCATCTTCTAAAACTCTGGAACCTTCAATCGATACTTGATTTACAAGTATTTTAATAATAATTACAAGCGTTACCGTAAGTCAAACTAAATTAGACGCGAAAAGTGAACTTAGAAAAAGCGAACCATTTAATTTCATCAAACAGATAATTCATATCTAAGAAGATAAAACGATAAACTTGGATGGAATATATCTGCGATAATTTATACCAAGCAAAATGACTCACAATCGTGATTTCAAGTAAAAAAAGTTTGGTTACTGTACATTTTAGTAGAGATTTTATTTGTAACACTGAAGCATCGTTGAGGCAACTTTCGGTAGAGTTTCCAGCGATTCATTAATTAAATCACGGCAGAGTATTCACGGATTTTAATTGCATTACTTTTAAAGTCGTTACGGAATTAATGGATATCAGGAATAATATTGAGCACACTTTGCCTGATGGATTTGCCGCGTTTCGATATCCAGTGCACGAATTTATTTCAGGATGAGTATTTACCGTGAAAAAATGATATTCACCATCTACCATCGATGTGCTTTTAGTTGGGTAGAAAAATTTTTTGTGCGTAAAATAGGTTTCGAATTAAAGTTTCAGAAACACTCATCTTGTACGACCATAAATCTTTAGCTTCTGGGAGCAGTCTTTCACGCGAATTGGGATTCGACTTAGGCCTTTCGAAACTTCTGCTCGATCGTAGATAAATCTTAATTTCGTTTTATAACCTCTCCCTTGAATTAAAGGTTTATGGTGAAACTTGATCTACAGTTATTTCTATTAGCGATATTGGATTTGAAATTTCGTTCAAGAATTAATGAATACCTTTTTTTTCGCCAATAATCAAATATACGATTTTGAACTTAATTATGTTTTTTTTACGAAAGTTTTCATTTCCGTAAATAAAAATTAAAGTAGGGTAGACCGAGCCGAATCGGATGAGAATAAGAATTCGGTAGAAAGAAATGATTTTTAAGTTTAAAAAATTTTTTATCATCAACGTTCGAACTAAATGGATGTTAATTACGAATTTACAATAAGAAGTTAATTTTCTAAATTTCTGGTGCTGGAATTTAAATAGAATTTAACTTTCTAGTGTTAAATACAATCCCTGAATAATCAATTTTTACGCGATACAATTATCGTTATGCCTCCGAGAAATCGTTTACCTTTTTGAACAAAATGCAATTATATCCCGAACATTGCTCGGCTTACTAGTTTGTTAATAGAAACACTGTTGCTGGATGTTTGAGAAAGCGCTTACCGCGGACGCGTTAAAGTTTAATCCTTTGAAAGGATCATGGAAAGGTCAGTGGTAGGTCCGCGGTGGTTCCTGCACACCGTAATAGCTGTTGGCAGTTAGAGATGGTTCCGTTGCTCCTGAAAACGCCACGTACACAACAGTAATTCCTCTTATCCGACTTCTACGATTGCTGTGATAAAATTTGACGATAAAACTTAATCATTTTTGTTTACCATTACGGATCCGACAATGTTATTTCATTCAACCAATCTTTGTATACAAGTTTTAATTATAAATGTAATTTATATTAGCATATTTCAATCAAATAGAATTTAATATCGCTGAAAAAACTAAGAAATATCGATAAAGATTTAAAAAATTCAAACAATCTCCTCTTACAATTACATAGTTGTGTTTAATCTATTTTATATAATTTTTACAATTGTTGCAATTTTAGTTAAAACCGTGGTGACAGAGTTAAGTCAATACCATGATGGAGTTAGATTCAGTGCACCAGAGAAAGAGGACAATCTGGTTGTAAAACAATAGGACCTTGAGTCCCTCTTGGACTATTAGATTGGGGTTAGGCTTTCGTTAGGTTTAGAGTCGGTGTGTGTTAAGTCTGCACTATAGTCCCTGCAGTACTACCAAGACCGAAGTAGATCTTGGCTAGATCTAGGTCAGAATTGAGATAATCTGAAACTATATTTATGTGACAAACACGTAACAGAACTCGAGTATTTCCTAATAAATAAAATATTATTTGCAGATGAATATCTCAAAATATGAACTTCGCTGGTAAGTTCATACTATTAACCAACACAACTGGGCCCTCTAATTATCTTACGCCAAACGCTGGAAAAAAAACTTTTGTTTCTATACTCATTGCTATAATAAGTATACTACATTACAATAACTGTTTTCGTGACAAATAACAATCACTTCAACGATCAACAGCTGTTATACCATTTTTTAAATTATGTTCAGGGTAAAATCCAATAATAAGCAATGAAAAAAAAATCGAGGAATAAAAAAAAAATACCGAAGAGAACGATCCGTAGATAATTGTTGCCTCTGGCCAGTACGTAAGTTCTATAGTTATTTTATCGACAACCAAGGGACCATATTTTACTGGAAAAATTGTTCGCTATCGCAAAAAGTTGTTAACGTAAAGAATAGCCAACTCCTTTATATAATTTTCCGTGAAACAAGATTTTCGTATGCAGCACACGCACCCATAGTTTCACTTTCTTGCACCAATACCGTTTTGTAAGAACTTTCTGCAAGATAACCGGAACAAGTCGTTCCACTTCTTTTTTTTTATCCTGCAACGTAGCTTTTAAAAAAGTTCGTGACTCCGTAAATACGTGAATTTTGATCGATTAATGTAGCTGACTTAAATTCAAAATGTGATATTACTTTGCACTGTTAAGTATCTATAGAAGTAGTTTCATTCCACAATATTTTACATTTATCTAATCTACACACGACAGTTACTGGAAACATTGAATCGATATTTTTATAGTGAATTTTAACTCTGAAAAATTTTAATTCCGAAGTGTTAAAAATAAATGAATTTTAACAGATTTCGTAAATGTAGCACTGTCTGGAATTTGTTATTCAGCTAAAAATGGAAATTGGACAATATTGCAACACAAATGAAACTGTGGACTTATCTTCTTTCTCAGGAACAAATGCACGCTTTGGAAAGATTTACATTTCAATGATAGTAGCTGAAAATACTCTTTTATATCAATAAAGCTTCTTTGCTCCATTCTTCTTGAAAATGTCAACAATACAGAAAGTTACTGAGGAATAAGTATCAAAAGCGTCAAGAGGCGGAGCTATGTAAACGTGCAACGCATAAAAGAGACGGATTAAGCATCTCTCAGCTCGTTTCTTTGATTACTTGAAACATCTTTAATAAATTCATTACCTGGTACCTTTATCAACCTACTTTATACCTTTCATACGCTAAATGCCACAGAAAATTGGTTTATGTAGAAACGAAGGACACAGTTCTATTTAAAGGAAAAGTGCAATTACGTTTTACAAATGCACCGATGCGTTTACAAAAAAATAATAAAACTCGTAAAATCGTATTAAAGCTTTCTCTATGATATTCTTTTCTATTTTTGCTTAGAGCGGAGCCTTAATTCGGCACGATTATTATAATCACTCTGTATATAAAAAGTTTTTTAAAAGCTTCTTAACTCTTAACCGGTAACGTGGGATTTAAAGAATCCTTTGAAATTTTTAAAAAGATGCTTGTTTATTACCATGTTTTCTTGCATATTAAACTCCATTAATACTGTCTGTATTAATACCTATACTCGGTAAAAGATTTCAATTCATTTTCATAAAAAAAAATCGGAATATTTAATTTTTAAGTAGAAAACGGTAGAATTAGTCAGACGCCACCTTAGTAGGTAAGAGTTAAACTTTATATTTAATTATTAATATTTCCAAATATTCTCATATTCCAAAAACTGAATGATTATAATCGTCGAACACTAACAGAGATAAATGTTACAGTTTAAAAAATTTATCGAACCAAGAGTTTGTTTTACAAGACAATTGAAACCATTGAATTACCAGTATAATCGCTTCCACCTACATTCCGGTCAATAACTTATCGGCCACATAACTTTAGAACAAAGAAAAGTTTATGTTATTGTTACAAACTGAATCTACCACCCTAATTGTTTATGTTACGGAGAACCGTAATCTGTAGGGTGGATCGAGGCGAATCGTATCAAAATAAGAATTCGGTCAAAAGAAAGGTTTTTAAGTTTTAAAAAATGTATTATTATTAATATTCAAATTAAATGGGTATTAATTACGTATCTATAATAAATAGTTAACTCCGCATATTTTTTCTATCTATTATTTCACTATCAACAGAAAATGATCCGCTTCGGCTTCGTCTATCCTACCGTCTTTTTTAAATTTTGCCGACAATCCACTTCGGTAAAAATTTTGTTAAAAACTCATAAACGTCCGATAACTTACGGTCGAGAGTGTGTTTAAATGTATTATTTGTTGCCGAGATAACCGTCGCTGTTACAAAATGGTTACCGGGTTTCACAGTCACTGTGGTGTTCTAATAAAGTCGTTCAGCAGTTTCTGTCGCGTTATTTCCCGCCTTTGCGAGTCTCTTAGCGCTTCCACGAAGAAAGAGGCCAGCTCGTCGAGCCGATGGCTGTTGGTCGGCTGCGCTAGTCGGCGAGGGGAGGTTGTCGCCCCGGGATCTTGGAGCCGAGAAGACATTAATTACTCTTATCTGTGCAAACAGTAGGGCCGTTACAGGCAAGCGAGGTCGGGTCCAGAGACTCGGCAACCCGTCCGGTTAGTTGCGGCCTGCCCTCGTTCCGCAGCCTCTAAAACCGCGTCGCTTTCAATCACGCTACCCCGTAGCCCGAAGATACCAGCCTTTCGTCCCACCAAACCCTCTCCATTCACGGCATTGGGCTTTTGTGCCACGAAATACGAGGCTGGCCACGGTTAAACGAGCCGTGCCCACCGGCCAAGTTGAGCTACACTGGCAAACCTCTCGGCGTGGAACGTGCTACCTTGTCGGCACGCGAAAGGATTAATCCTTCGCTTTCTACGCGTGGCCTTGAATTCTGTCTCTGGCCCTGTTGTGTCGACGAGATGTTGACCATCGGATTGAGAAATTACCGAGTCGATGGTATACTTGTTGTTTTAAGTGGGAATTATTTTTAGACGTTCGTGTTTGGTGTTGGTGGTGTACACTTATAAATTTTTAGAAGATTCTTACTAAAGCGGACTCTCGGTAAAATCTTAGAAAGGCAGTATAAATTAAAGTTCTCTATAACGGGAAGAATTAGAGAGCGGCGGATTCATTTTATAATTATAACGTGAACTTTTCTTCGGTTTAAATTTGTGTCCCATGATTTGTGAACGGTGGTGCAAATTGTAAATAATACTTAAATCGAGAATGCAAGTATTTTTTAATGTAAATTGGCAGTAACGTTAAATAATTCGAAAGTCTACAGAATTAGAAATATTTTAATTTAGCAGTCCTCCAAAATTATATTTGTATCTTAAACCTTAAAATGTTTTAAACGTACGATTTTTAAAAAATTGTCTTGAATAGTTCAATTAATATCTGGTATTAATGACATTGTAACAGCGATTAATTAATTCGAAATAAGCAAGAAGGTCAGAAAAGCAATTGTTGTATTCAACGAATAGCAAACCAGAAAGCTGCACCGAACAACCATTCTTTCTCTGCTATCGCGCGAAACGTGTGTAAATAAATCCTGAGACAATTCTCTGCGGGCGAAAATTACTTTCTGGTATTAAATTCGCAAGCTAATTACCCACACAAATTTTGTAGAAGAGGAACACGTGTCTCGAGTTGCGGAATGACGTGTTCTTCTGCAATGTTGATCCGCAACCATAAACAGGTTGAAATAATTCTTAACCACGGAAACGCGAAACCCGACTGACTAATAAGATATACAAGAAGAATGAAACAAAGGGTTTTGACTTAAATAGAGGAGTTAATTCATGAATTAACAAATTTTAAACGAACACAGAAAACATTGAATATTTCATTCCTAGAGATTGATCAAACGAGAGATAGTAGGAAATAATCGAAGAAAAATATTTTCTACAATAAATAAACAGAGTTTCGGAAAAAGTCGAGATCAAACTTATGCTGCGTGTTAATGAGATGAAGTAGGTAAAGAAAGTTCGTAGAAACTTGTGTCTGAGAATGATTCATTGAAGAGTTATGAGCGTTCAAAGATTTTTATTATTTTGGAAGTTATAATAAATGTTCGAAGTTTCTTCTTTTTGCAAGAATACAGGCTTCCGTTCGTCGAACTAACGATTGTCGAACTCTTTTAAATCTTCTCGCTGTTATAGAAACAGTAGTAAATGCATTTTGAATACGATCTCAAAACTGATCTCTTTCTATCACATTTTTATAAACCAATAAACCAATAGTCTTTTAAATAATTTTCCCAGGAATTTTTGAACGCCTATAACTCTTTAATATAGCATTTTCTGACATACGTTTATATGAACTTTTAGGACCTGCTTGATCTCGTTAACACGTAATGTAAATTTGGTCCTGACCTTATTGGACATTCTGTATATAAAATCTTGTTTCATTTACCTAACACCAAATAATTAAAATAGAGATTTTAGTCGCCAGTAATAACAAACTTGTTTATTTGTATGAAACTCTTCCAATAAATACAATTATCGATTAACAAGAAACTTTTATGATATTCTCGATCGTCAAAATTGTAAGACTGTATTTTAAAAGGTACAACGATAGATGAAATATAAATCGTTTAAAATTTGTAACTCGCGTTTCCTATTCTTGAACCGCTGTTAAAAAACGCGCAAAGAGCAAAATTAAATGTCTTGGCTAAGGATCGTTCCGAGAAATAGTGGACGGGTTGGACTCTTTCGCCGAAAATCCCTTGACTGCACAGTCGTAGTTCGGTCAGAAGCTGACCCATTTGGCCGGAGTTTCCACGGTGTGACATCGCTTAAGCTCAATTTACGTAATATCGACGTAACCAAGGCAAGCTGAAGCGGAGCTAAGACGAGACAACTGCCGGGAGATAAGGTGATGCGGTAAAGCGGTAGATAGGAGTATAAAAGGAATAAAAATAAATAGGGGAAACGTAAGGACGTGGGAAAAGACACAGAAATTGCTGCTACTTTTTATTAACAATTTACCTTTAACGTAAGAAAAAGAACAATCCAGAAATGTTTGAAAATCACCGTACAAACTTTCGAACAAATTATTGTAAGAAATAGCTCTGTAATCTGATAAAAGCGAAAACTGGCAACAATCTCGATACAATGCATACGGGATGACGATATCGAGTGCAACACTTTTAATATTTCTCAAAGGAAATTGTATCCAAGATGCGTGATGGACAATGAATTGGCAAAGATAACGCTCGTACTTGTGATATAATTCTAATAAATTCCTAAATTCGTAATTGACAAAATATATATAAGATTGTCTAGGAGGAGAGTTGACGATCTTGACCCTTTGATGAGCCATCTTAGGAAGAGTCAGATCCTGACCGTTAGCACGGCTGACTCATCCTAGTTAGCAATGTTTGCCGTGACTAAGACTGGGCCCGCGTGTTCTTATCAACTCTAATCCTAGTCATCCAACAAGGGAAAAGCGCTTGGTAACCGACTGCTCAGCTTAACGTTTAACCCTTTCGCTACGGGCGACCTGTCCGCCTTGACGCTCCCGCTGAACTCTCCTTAAACGGTTTTTTTGGGGGGAAAAAAAAGCTTTCTACAAAATAGAAATCTATGATTTCTTAACAGTAAGTGTGAGTGAATCTATGAACATCGAAATTATAGTTCAGAAAGGAATACGGAGTGTGTGAGACAACGAGCGATTATAGTCATCCGTCGTAGCGCACCTTAACTCGGACCTTAAGTGTCCGAGTTGTTCGTGTGACTTTCCCCTTGTCATTTAGTTCCGTCTTCGCGCTCTTATTGTTCTGGTATCCAACGTCATTAAACAAAGAATTATAATGAAAAGACAGAGGAAGTGTTTAACACGAAGGCCGGGAAGAGCAATTACACGGACGAAAAGAACGAGCAAAGATATTGAACAATCGAACCCAAAGGAAGAAAAAAAAAAAAAAAAGTAAAGAGAAACCGGTATTTTAACAGAAATATTTATGTCGTATGGAATAAAGAAAGGCACGGTTGCGGTACAAAGGTCCACTGGAAATGAAAGAAAATAAACAGCCGCATAACGGCGAAGGTCGCGGCTCGGGAAAACAGAATAGTACAGCCAGGAAAGGAAAGCAATAAGTGAAAGAGATTTACAAACGAGACCGTCCAGAAAAGCGGAACAAATTCGAGAGAAACAAAAACATCGACGTAACGAGGTAAATGAAACACGACAGTGGGGCAGGGAAACAGGCCTGGAGAAAAGAAAGGGAAAGAGGAAGCCGTTATGGAATCAAGAGGATCCAGAAACGACGTCGATGTAGCGTGTCGCCTGGCACAAGGGCTCTCGGATCTTAAGTCCTCTCCCATTATGATGTCAGGAGCGTTAACTGAATATTTCAGGATACTTTTGGATGTTCCTGCTGCCTAGTGTCAAAGCACGGCTCTGTGTCACGTACACAAGGATAGGTTGCCGCCACGTAGGTTCACGTAGCTTGGCACCGCGGCACTTTCGTCGGCGAATGCTCCTCGAGAACGAAGCTCCCTCTTTTTCTCCCTTTCGTCTATGGAGTTGCGGTGTTTACGCGAACCTCTTGTCTCTATATCTCGGCTCGTTTCGACGCCAACGACGTTTGTGACGAGGCGAGCAGGCCGGCTGTTTTCCATCCAACCGTCTCACTCTCCCCTTCGCTTTTTCTCTTTCACCGTGAAAGCTTCACGAATTTATGAGACGTCCTCGTGATTCGGAAAAATCCCTTGCCCTCCCTCGAGTGCCACTTGCCGGGTTTACTACTTGAGACCGCACGAATTGAGCCATTCCGCGAAGGAGAGCGCGTCTCATGCCGCGTATCTGAATGTCTCTGAACACGAACGGCCTCTTTACGTTCTCCAAGCTGATACCTTTAGCCACCGACAGTCCGGGGGATGAGGAATATTGAAACGCCGACGAGAAGGTTTATCACGAACACCACCGATAGCGTATCTATTTAAATGAAAACAGAGTTAGACGATAAATTCGAAACCGGTCTGCCCCGGACAGGTTTCCGTTCTACGAATATTGTCATTTGTCCGTTGATTGACTCATAAATCGAGCTTGTTACGTTGCGTGCGCTTAATCTCCAGCTCTTGATTGGAAAGGTGTACAGTCAGGGGAACGAATACAGCGAGGACTAAAATTAAAGCGTGGAGTGGTTGCACCGATTGACGCTCCTGTGACGCCAACTAGAACAAAATGGCGGAAACAGGAATATCCACGATTTCATAAAAAAGTGATAAATTTAAAACAGAATGCAGAATTTCGTACGGTAACATCATTTTGTTTGCCGGGACAATACTTCTGTCACAAGCGTACGTATGCATATGCATATGTATACGTTCTGCATATTTAGAGGAATCAATTTGTTGTCATTAGTTCGTTTTGATGAATTATCAATGAATAGATTTATAGTCCAAAATTACGGTAGTTAATTAAATCCTAGTCTATCCGTTAACGCACGACACCCATAATTCTGTCGTTTTATGTCGAATAATATTATTGTAACCGAACCAACAGTAATTTGTATTATCTCGGGATAATAAGTCCGTGACCCGAACGATTTCGATCGAATTAACTATTTTAGTGAATTTCGACCATGAAAACTTCTAATTTTTGTAGAAACGTGTACTATTGTTTCGATAAAAAATAGTACATCGTTCCTTTTTATTTACTAAGTTTTCGTAACGTTTACAAATGCGTTTATTATTCTTTCAATTTTATCTCAATGAAACTATCCACTGAATAAATGCAATTCGTGTGCAACGCAGCCCATACGGCCAGCGAGCCAGTTGAATATAATACCGGATTCTCGACGAATTTTTTCAGGATAGCTAAAACGGCCGAGGAGTTTCGAGTGCTCTTTACGTCGCATTCAAGAGAATCTCCGGGAAGAAGTCGCGTTAATTATTATCCATTAATGGTGCAGCGGCTCGACTAGAATCGCGAATCATGGTTCGCCTTGACGAAAGTTTCGACGGCGATTTTACGCGAATTAATACCCGTGTAGCGGCACCCTTGGGACCACTTCCGTGCAGACACTTCTCATTTTTTTCCGTGTCGTAACAATCTGAAATTAGCAGGTTAAAAATTTTCTCCAAGTGCCTGTCGTTTCATTTTCACGAACTTTGTCGACACATTTCTGCCTCTAAAGACTCTCACGAACTGACTCGCTTCACGCATCCTCCACACCATGTAATCTTGCATTCGCGAGGTGGTTGAGACGTTAAGTGTGAATAGTTTAAATAAAATATTGAGTGTAACGATAACAAGACTTTATTTTACCGGCGAATGTTCCGGATACTTTCTTTTTCGAGCGCTAAATTCCAACAGCCCTTTCTTTTTTCGCTTAAAATTATCAACGACATTGGAAAACCCTTAGGTCTGAAGGTATTTTCATACATATTTTAAAATACGTGAATAATTTTTTTATTACATTTGNTCTTTCTTTTTTCGCTTAAAATTATCGACGACATTGGAAAACCCTTAGGCCTGAAGGTATTTTCATACATATTTTAAAATATGTGAATAATTTTTTTATTACATTTGTCGAGAAGGTATACAATCATAATTGTTACACAACTGGAGTAACTTTTTACGGACCAAATAGGAGGGTTAAAAATATTTGTTTGTGCAGAAATTATTTAATCGAATATACGGTTCGATGATTATATTGATAAGGTGTTTTCAATCACGATGAGAAATCTTTTTTCCGGAATAAAGACATCGGGGACTCGAATTCCTACATTCGGTTTTCAGTTTCCTGTCGCAGTAGACGACGCGTGCTATGGTGAAACTGGATATCGGATGGAAAGGTGAAAATATAGCGAGTCTGTGAACTAGGATAATGTATAGGGTCGATGTGAAAGTAATGGAAGTTTCTTCAATACATAAAACAGCGAAAAAGAAGGAAATATTCTGCTCTATCGATGATACATTGTGCGTCGAAAATATCGTTGTCGCAAAAAGTTTATGAACCAACACCGCTATGGACTTTATTTTATAACAAAAAGGAACGAAGATTATTTACAAGTTTTATAACTTTGAAAATTCTTGATACGAGTTCAAAATATTCAAACTGGAAGCATTCCGGTTTGATGTTTGGTTTTTTTCATTTTTTTTTGTATTTTTATTATTACGTTGCTACCGATCAATTTTATATGTGAAAATTAAAATTTTTATAAGTTTTACGAACCTTCTTAATTTATCCAGAATTTGATGAAAATTAACTCGCACCTGTGTGAGTTTATAAAAATTACCTTCTTCTTCCACCCTCAACTTTTTAACACCACTTTTCAGCCCCGTTCTCTCTCGCTTCACCATCCACCTTTTATCTCTTAAACGTCGTTAATTTAATCAGCGATCCGTGACGTGTGCAAGAGAAGCAACGTATCAATCAATTACCAAAATAACGACATTATCGAAAAACAATTAATTCACGTGAACGACTTTCACTTGCTGCCCACCCCTTCCAATCGTGACTTGTCCTCATTAACGAAGTTCACGAGGTTGTCGCTAATTAGCACACCTGTGTCTTTCCTGGATCTCACAATTAACCAGAAACAAATCCCAAGTTACAAGTGCGTACTTAACCGGAAAATCAACGAAATGATTACTAATTAAAGCCTGCGAGTTTCAGTGGAGTTTGACGAACAATAAGCATCGACTACGTTGAAACGTTTCATCCCCTAGAATATTCGAAAGTTATGCAAGTTTCATCCTCGTGACGCATCAATTTTTATCGGAGTAACGCAGAAGTTATGCCGTTCGGTACTCGACACTGTTTCGAAACCTCGACGACTGGTTCGTTTCATTTTTTATGCGAGATTGATACTTTCTTCCGAAGACACGAGATCCTCGAGTTACGAACCCTTCAGGAATAACTGTCGAGGGTAAAATTATGGGAATAATTTAATGCGAACAACTGAGTATCGAATGTAGAACAAGACCGCAAAAAGGTGTATGAGATAAATACAAGTGAATACTTGAGATTAGAGTGTGAAAGAAAAATGCGTGGTCGTTCAAAGTTTAGGGTGGTCATGATCCAATGTATTGTGCGAAAGAATGAAAAATATTCTCTTGTAATTCTCTTGTTATCCACTTTTTTTTTTTTTATTAAATCTGAGAACAAAAATTTAATANTCACGTGAACGACTTTCACTTGCTGCCCACCCCTTCCAATCGTGACTTGTCCTCATTAACGAAGTTCACGAGGTTGTCGCTAATTAGCACACCTGTGTCTTTCCTGGATCTCACAATTAACCAGAAACAAATCCCAAGTTACAAGTGCGTACTTAACCGGAAAATCAACGAAATGATTACTAATTAAAGCCTGCGAGTTTCAGTGGAGTTTGACGAACAATAAGCATCGACTACGTTGAAACGTTTCATCCCCTAGAATATTCGAAAGTTATGCAAGTTTCATCCTCGTGACGCATCAATTTTTATCGGAGTAACGCAGAAGTTATGCCGTTCGGTACTCGACACTGTTTCGAAACCTCGACGACTGGTTCGTTTCATTTTTTATGCGAGATTGATACTTTCTTCCGAAGACACGAGATCCTCGAGTTACGAACCCTTCAGGAATAACTGTCGAGGGTAAAATTATGGGAATAATTTAATGCGAACAACTGAGTATCGAATGTAGAACAAGACCGCAAAAAGGTGTATGAGATAAATACAAGTGAATACTTGAGATTAGAGTGTGAAAGAAAAATGCGTGGTCGTTCAAAGTTTAGGGTGGTCATGATCCAATGTATTGTGCGAAAGAATGAAAAATATTCTCTTGTAATTCTCTTGTTATCCACTTTTTTTTTTTTTATTAAATCTGAGAACAAAAATTTAATATTTCTGTGATTCGTGAAGGATGAAAATTGGGAGAAAAATTCATATGTGCATCATGTGTCGATTACTTCGTGATAATGATCCAGTCCTAGCTAGTAAAATTTGTTATATTTTTATTCCTACCACCAGCTATCGCTGTCACTGTCAGAAGTTATCGCAATAATGTGCTACGGGTTTAATTACTTGTTTCACTATAATCACTGCTTGCATCTCTAATAACATATTTTATTTTTATCTAATATTTTACATTTCGTTAGTAATAATAATTTAATCTATTCGCGGCCACCACCATTCACTCACAATGTGACTGCTGGTACATACATCTAGTGTATACGCTCTGGTGATAATGACCAAAAAAATTGCGCATATACATACGCTAATGATGCAAATGGGTTAAGGATTTTCGTTTAAACTGTGTACCCCAGATTTCCAGTTTACTCTTACTTATAATTGTATACCTTCCACGTGCTTTTAACTAGGTAATATATTACAAGTTAACAAGTTAGAGTGCATCAAATTAAAAAAAAATAGCGTTATTAACCTCTTGGTACTAAATAGACTTCATCAAAATAAATTGACGCTTAATTAAAAAGTGCAAATTAATACAAACAAGAGTACTAACGAGGAATGTTACCAAGCTGCACGCCGATTTTTATGAAACTTTTATACGATAACTTTATATCGGCCATCGATTACCTTGAAAGGGTGATATCAGTCCTGAAAGTAGGGGATGAAAAAACTATTTGCCAGTATTTCTCCAAAACTATCGGAGATAGAAGGAAAGTTTAAATGCACGGATTGTCTATTTTTTAATGCCGAATCCAACGGTGTAGCAAGTTTAAAAAAAAATTAATTTGTTTAAAAACTTTTCCATCTTACTTTGAGGGTTGATATCAGCACCTCAACATGAACGATGGTCGATATAAAAAAAAATACTCATCTAATATTAGTTCGAATATTAATATTGTATCGCGTCAAAATTTCATCTAAATCGGCGTGCGCCATCTCCGCAATCAAATGGTTGATATCAGCACCTCAACATGAACGATGCTCGATATAAAAAAAAATACTCATCTAATATTAGTTCGAATATTAATATTATATCGTGACAAAATTTCATCTAAATCGGCGTGCGTCAACTCCGCAATATTCCTTGTAACTAAGGTACGGTAAAAGGTAAGGTAAAAGAAAAATATAATATATACTTTATTACCGTATATTTACCCTGCTACGATATAAATACTCGCAGTCAAAGCGAACGCTACATTCTGTTCATCACTGACATTCTTCCGCGAATCAGGTAAAGAGATGCAGCGTCGACTCTCGAATATTTTCCATACGCTACTCGCGGCATGTGCAAGCACTTGTCACACTGTATGGCAAGTAATGCCTTCGGCTTTTCTTGCGCCGTCCTCTCGAACTGCGAATAAAGGATCAACGAGGCCTCGTCGACGGCGACGTTAATCGTTTCTGCAAACTGCTTGACGTCGTTGTTACAAGCCGGCCGTCGTTGCATCGTCAAAGACAGCAATAATCTTGCTCAAAATTCGCCAACGTCGACTGCCATTAAGTACGTTCGAGTTTGCGCGTGGCCTCTTTACCATGGAACACCTAGAACCAACCGGTTAACGGCGTTGAACGAAACCGAAGGCTGAGAATAAGGAAGGATGAAAGAGTCGGCAGGGGTGACAGGAGCCGAGGCACGCTGGCCGCGTGCCAAACAACCCTCTCGAGAGCCGAGAGACCGAAAAACGCATCTGTCACGACCTTCGGCCCTCTTTTCGAAATGTACTCTGTCTCTTTGTCTATGCTCGACACCGCTTACCGTTAAACTAGAAAATTATGCGTCGCTCGGGTTACGATCTGCTCGTAGGCGAATCGTCTCGATTAAACTTCCGACTGAAGTGGAAATTTTGGACGCGTAAAATAGAGTTAACACTATCGGAATTGGTAATTTTTTTTTCTCTCCAACTGGAACCTGAATGAGAAATTTTAATTTACAGTTGGTTGTCGCGTAGTTCCGTTATTAAAATAAGAGAAAGAGGTACATCTTTATTTTCAAATATATTTATTTATTATTTTTGTTTGCGATAATTATTTTTTCGTTTTCACTTGTTATATTTTTAATAAAAGGTACTCGTATTTCAGAGAAATGGAAAATTATTTTTAGAAAAGGTAGTTACATACTTTCTGTACGATGTACCATGGCTGTCAATGTTTTTAGTATATATATTTCAATTTCCGAGCGGAAGCGTTTCTCGGAACTCTCCATTTGAATAACACGATCCATCGAGTAAAAACTAAAACACTGAAAATTCTTCGTAGTTGTCCAGTCTGATTTATTTTACTCCAGGCAAAATTTACCTTGAAAAATTCCTCGAAACTGTAGTACTGTACCCATCGGTGCACTCTCAAAATGCAGCTGCACTTTTTTTTTCTTTTTTAATCGAACGCTACAGTTCTTTTTTCCTATTTGTATAAATTGATTTTTCGATTGAACCATAACAGTTTATAAGATATTTCTATTTTTATAGGATTATTATTCCAGCGTTGAAATATTCTACCATTATCGTGTTTAAAAAGAAAATGTTTTCTAAAATATTGCATTTTCTGTGGTCTCGAATGAAAAGTCGAATTGTGATTGGATTAGGCGACCTAATCGATGCACTGGAAATTCGAAATTTTTTTTTTTTTTATTTTCCTATTTCCCAGAGGTGTTCCTATTCTCGGTTTCTCGCACTATTATCGGCAATTACTTCGAAAGTGGCTTCCACGGCTCAACGATAGCCTCCAACTTTCGAGATCTTCGTGCATAGTCGGCTGCTCTGCTTTGCTCCTTTTTCTTTGCGAGCTGGAACGTTTTGTAATGCAAAATTGAGCTGCTGAAGCCAGCGACTTTCGTCGAGAATTTCGCTCGAATTGTTCACACGTATGATTCCTCGAGTTTATAGGACGGTTTTTCCTTCGAAAGGTTCGTGTCTTTTCCACGCATAAATCACGTTTTAACTAATAAAATCGAGGGAACAGATTTCTTGGACTTTTGTTTCCGTTCATTGTGTTAATTATTCGTTTCTTGTTTCTTGTGAAGTATCGTAGAGGTAATTTCAAAAGTAAAATAAATAAATAAATAAATACAGTGATCGTCTATGTAATACAGAATACGTGACAATTGTGACAAGATTAGGTTGTTCAGTTGTCTCTTCAATGCAACGGACAATGAAAATCAAACGTGTCGGTTTAAAAAATAAAAATGTAGAATACAAAATTTTCTAACTTATTTTTTATAGATATTCTATGATTAAATCGTAAAAGTTTAAAAAAGGAACTGTACGTGCTGTATTAAGACAGCTTAAAATTTTAAGCTCTGCTTTGTAATAAAAATCTAATAAAATTATTGCTACGATTACAATTTTTTTTTTCATATTCGTTACAGAAAAATGTTATAATTTCATTCAAATAATTTCATTCAAAAAATAAATAACCACATGCGAAGACATTTATATAATTTTATGCAGTTATTATATATATTTATCATGATTATTTTTCTACATTTCTTTCGATTCTCTCAATGAAGGATGGCACGAAATATATGTCAAATATCTTATTCGTTAAATAATGCAATTGATAATTCTTTATCGTTTATATTTTCCGCAAATACAAAAGACGCAAAGGTGAATATAATGAAAAACTGTTATCCAATCTATTGCGAAGTGGAGCCAGTGTATTCATTAGAGAAACTCGGTGAATCATGCTTGTCCCTGGTCAGAGCTATTAGTCTTTCGGCATAGCATGCGCAATGGAAGGACGATTTCAACAAGAACGTATCCTTTTTAGTCGGGTTCATAAGATCTCGAGAGTGGCCGAGTTCAGCTCCAGCTATTCTGCTTCGCACGCTAAATATTCATGATACGAGACCGCATATCTTGGCCATTGTTCTAGGCTGCAGAGTGGAAATACAGCAATGCCACAGCTCGGTCGTGCAACGACTTAGTCCTTCGTTTCTTCGTAGTGCATGTTTCATTTCTATCATCCTATTACTCCTAATCTCTTGTTTGTACGTAAAACATAAGCCACAACTTGTAAATGTATGTTAAGCATTGGCTAAAATTTTGGTGTCACTGCATCTACTAAATATTCTTAATTTTTACTTGGAATAAGTTTAAATTAATGCATCTTAAGTTTTTGCTAAAATTCTGTTGTCAGTGAATTTACTGCATGTTGCTTATTTTTATTTAGAACAAATTCGAATTAATACATCTTAAAAATTAGCTTAAATTTTGCTGCCAATACATCTTTTAAATATTTTTAATTTTTATCTGGAACAAGTTTAAATTAATACATTTTTAACATTGCCTAAAATTCTACAAATCAGTGCCACTATTAAACATTGGTAATTTTAACTTGAAAAATTTTTTATTTGCAGCAAGTTTAAATTAATACATTTTTGGTGTTGGTTCAAATTTTGCTATCAGTGCGTTTATTAAGTATGGTTAATTTTTATTTGGAAAATATTAATTTGAAACAAATTTAAATAAATATATATAAGTCCATAGAATTTCGCACAATGTTTCGCTTAAAGTATAATCAATTTTGTTTCGTAAGTTTGCTAACTATAAATTTTGAGACAAAATTTCTAAAGATAATTTTCATTCATATGGATACAGGATAAATAAATTTAGTTCCACAACAAATAACTCGGACACTTTTTATATTTTGAAAACAATCACAGAAAATGAAATCTACGGATTTTCCAAGTTCGCAATTGCTTCCAGGGAAGCGAACTCTATTGTGTCGCGTCTATTTATTCGTATCATTGTTCCATATTCGAATGCATTGTCCGGATACAAAATCGTTGATCTAATATTTCTTTCTTTTTTTTTTTTTTTTTTT
>SMSQ01017962.1:121019-150098 GCA_019453375.1 Ctenoplectra terminalis
ATAGCCCGTCGCGTGCTGGTGATTTAAAAGCACGCAGAAGCCAATAAAAAAAAATTCAATTACGCTGTTTATTTGTCTAAATGGTCAAAACATTCGCTGCCGTGTGGTAAGTGTACCACCGTAACTACGAACGATCGTTTAAACTTACAACCTAGCCCGAATGAAACTGTTGCTCCATTTTTCACTGGGTCCCTTTTTATTAGCTTCCTGTTATTTCCTATTCAGATATTGCTTTGTCTTTCTGACGCAGCCAAGCTTCATATCGTTCTGGAGATTCATGGATAGAATGATCCAATTTTCTGATGGTACTTCGAACATCATATTATATTCATTCCAGCGAATATAGTAGTTGCTACGTACCGTTTTATGTGTTCTCTCTCTCTCTGCTTTTTTTCACATCGACAACTTTGTAAATATATTTTTTACCGTCATCGTTACAGCACGAAAGGTATATGTGAAATTGTAAATTACTTTGAAACACAATATTAGTTTCCAACAAAGCATTATTTTGTTTTTAACATTTAACCGTAGAATCTGTTGAACCAAAATTTCTTCGCGATTAAATTTCTCGTTCCTTTTCTTACGACGACTCATACCGATCTATTTATTAAACTATTGATATAAAAAAAACGTTTCCTTAATTATGCTCTTTTGCGTAGATCATTGAGATATTTTGAGAAAACTAGAATTTTAGATGGCTCCAAAAATGTCAGGTTCCCATTCTTCGTAAATACCTTTCCGATGCTCGCGATATTGCTTTATCGTGAATGCGAAAATATGTATACGTACGTATTTTCCAGAGTGATATTTGGAAGGGAATATTAATGTAGAATATTTTTCCTACTATCAGGACATTTCAAGATACGATAAACGTTTCTCGCATGTACAGCAAGATATCTAATCTTGCAAGCTGCTTTCAGTCTTCGTCTTGTATCTTGTAGTATCTCTTTAACTTAAAAGATCGAAGAACTCGGGAAAAAAATTCGAACTGTACGTTTGTGAAGTAGTCGATACACGATACACCTAGGAAACATAATTTTTATACCAATTATAAGCGCGTATTTACCTGCGTTCTATTTTAGAAAAAGAAGTACAGGAATCTCGAAAATAAGTGCAGGCTTGTGCATCGATTGATCCAATGCGTTTAAAATCAAGGAGATTTTATTGAAAAAAAAATGCAGAAACTCATCCTACTAATGCATCAATTAATTTTAAATTGTAACTTAACTTAAAATATTCGCAAAGTTTATAAAAAATTATTCAATTGAATCTTATATCATCATAGAAAGCTCTAAACATGTATAATCTTGATCCTCCCGAATATTATATTTTTATTTTTAAAAAAAGTATACGAATCTCGAAAATAAGTGCAGGCTTGTGCATCGATTGATCTAATGCGTTTAAAATCAAGAAGATTTTGTTGAAAAATAATGCAGAAATATATTCTATGAGTGCTTCGATCGATTTTATAAATCGCAATATAATTTAAATGTTCTCAGAGTTTTTATAATAATTTCTCAATTAAATCATACACCATAGTGGAAAATTAAAAAAACGCATACGGTGTGATACTTTCAAAATACATGCAAATGGAGCAGAACACTCCCTTTAACTCTTTGCTTCCCTTTTCTCTGCAACTCTGTGTAAGACTTTTCACCTTAAATCTTTACCTCCTACATTCTTTGTAGTTCTTTGTAGCTCTCTCTGGCACAATTTCCACTCTGGCATTCTAAAGAACTCTTATCCAACACTTCATTCACTCGTCTCACCCGACACTGACTTAGATATTCACACACGCGTACTCCTATCCCTCGCACAATTAGCTAGCAAGTGGTGTACAAAGCTGTGTATGAATTCTTCAGATTCGAGAGAATTACATATGAATCGATGGTTTGTATGCTGCTTGATATTATTTTCTTATTTCGTTTCATTTTATTTCACAGACTATAATTTATTTATCATAAAAATCAAACGAACGCTATTGTTACACTTTATCGCTATCCGTGCACTCTCCGATGTAAATCAAAGGCTTTGGACGCTCGCTTAGACACACTGATAAATTGTTATTAATTATTACCAGTATACGAAACATCTGGTAAAAGATCCGATTTTCTCATCCAAGAAATTCCTGTGTATCGAAATTGAAATAGCGAATCTCTATGGATGATACTTGTATTGTAGCTAAAAAAAGGTACGCCACAATCGTGTGTCTCGATGCAATACGATATTCCATTCTGCAGGTAATAAATAACCGGGTTAGCCGTTCCAAAGAACGTAATATTTCGCTGTGAAAGCGGTGTCCAGGGCATGGTTTAAAACAGGGCTGCGCAATTCAAATTCTGGCACGAACTCAACTGTAATTGAATTTACAGCGGTCGAACCGCGGAACCTTGGCTCGCGGTATTATTCTTACGCAAACGCGTGACTACGGGTATTGTCGGTGACACCGGAAAAGAGACGCCAACCAGAGATTATTCTAATTCGAAAAGTATTCATTGAAACCATTACGCTGTCCTTTTTACTCCGTTTAAGTTCGTTTTTAGCTATAAAAGTAAATATAAAAGTAAATATAAAAATATATATATAAAAGGTGGAACACATACAATGGCTGCTGAAAGTATTTGCACGCCATTGGTATTTACACATTCGATTAATTAGTATCAAATTTTGTATGACTATTGTAACAAACTATAAATTAATTACAAAGCAAACGTCCTAAGTACCACGCATCTAAATTACTTTTTAATTTAAAATTGCTAATTTTAATACGATGCGACTCGAGAAATTCTGAAACCGTTCTTTCCATCTGCCTTTTTGTCGCACAAAACCTATAAATCAAGTATGACCTACGAACCGATTGTATATCCTCGAATCAGGAGTACAACGAGCTTGTAATTTGCTTTATATCGGTCTAAGATCTCACGGGGATCCAGGTCGTAGCGGAAATGTTGACATGCATGGACGCTCGCCTTAAAGAAGGACTACAACTGCCGGAACACGTACAAGTTTCGAAGTGGCGGTGCTTACTGCGACAAGAAAGATCTTGTCCTACAACGACACAAAGGGAACTTCGTTTTGTCATCCAGCAGCTGCAACTTGTTTCGGTCTTGGGCCATTGTACAATCGGGCTGAAGGCGTAGTTAATTAAAGAACAGTAGTTACAGTCGAGCTCAGATTTCGAGAAAAGTACAGAAAATAAGGTTTCTTGGTGTTACGAACGTTGAGAAATCAAGAAGTTAATTATACCTGAAACACATCATAGAGATTGTTCCTGTTTCTGTATATTGTATCAGAAATGTTAATTATACCGAAGAGAAATTAACCCAATTTATATAACGTCGAATTTTAAAAGTTATCTCGTGAAAAATATAGATGCAAAGAATATTATTATATACAATTAATTATCGAGTGCTGTATTAGAATTCAAAGTAGACGTAGCAAATCGTTCAGATAAGAATTAACTGAGAAGTTTGGTATACAAGCTGTAATTTAAATCTTGCTTCGTTCGTGAATCAAACTGTTGATAAACTAATAAAAATTAAAAGGTAAAACTTTGTACGTTTATTCTCCAATAAAACGAACTCAATTCTAAACCAACAATACTGAAAATATATAAATTAACTGTTATTTAATTAACAAAGAACTAAATTGAAAACAAACACATCGTAAGAGACTATTTCTATTTCTTCTCTAACTTCAGGGATTACAAACTTCCGTGAAACAATTATTTCAAAACCCAACAGCGTACCACTGGGTGCGCTTGGTCGAAACATAAATTTGTCAAAATCTTACATGGCCGGTGGACGTGGTATTTCAGACCAATAATTCCCCTACGCTTTCTCTCGCCAGAATTTTCCGCTATCTCCAAAGGAACGCGGTACACTTTCGATCCCGACCACGCTCTGAAATACGTCCATTGTTTCGAGCCTTTCGTCCATGGGGCTTGCAGCGAAATTACGAGCGGCGAGGTCGCGCGTTCGGAGCAGCGGAGGGACAGGACGCTTCTAAATAAAGTAAGAGATGCATTTCGCGCTATAAATATTAAGTCGCGGCACGTTGCCTCGATATACAAACGCTTGAATCAGATTCTTTCTGGCATGATCGGAATTCCGAAGGGCGGGCACCAACAGGGTGCAGATCACTGGTTCAGAAAACTCATGGTCGAATTCAAACCGTTCGTCGAAAACGATGTTTCATCCCTTCTTGGTCGGCCATTTCCTTTTTCTTTCTCGTTTCATCTCTCACTCCTGACGCTTGGATTTCTCTCTTCATTTTCACCTCTTTTTCCTACGTCGCTGTATGCATGTTTTTTCTCAACTTTTTTTTTTTTTTTCGTTTCCCACCTGCACTCTTGCCACGCTCTTTTACCCTTTCGCCTCTTTTTTCATCGAGTTTCCCTTCCGTTCTCTTTGCGCAGCGTCGCTTTAAACTACACCGCCTCGTCGTTTCTGCTCGCGCCTTTATTACACCCGCTTGTGCCCTGATAGCCCTGCACTCGTTTAAGATCGTATCGCGGAATTAAGTTCGATTCAAGCATATGTACTTAGCGCTTCTCCGGCCGCGATAAGATCCGTGTACCTTTCCTTTCTCGTTGTCCCTCGCGCGTTTCCCTTGCTCTTTTTCGGCCGTGTTCGCCGTGTCTAAATGGCTTCGTTCTCGCCGACGACCCACTTGCGACGTAGAAACAGATTAAAAATCCTATGCTCATTGAGGACGTTCTTTTCACCAGGGCAAATGCAAGTCTCGTGGATATACCGGTTAAATTGTGATTGCAGTTTCTAGTATGTAGCTTGTTCCGTTTTCAACTGTCGACGCATGAATTTGTAAGAAGAAAAAATAGGATCCGGACTGTGCAAGATTGTACAGTTCTACAATAATTGTAAAATTGCGTTGCGTTTCATAAACGTTACGAAGAAATGATTTATCGAACACTTTACCTCCTTACCGTGTCCCTTTTCATCCACTCCGTGCTGTTAATATCCATTAATTAAGTTCTGTAATGGACAGGTCCCAGGAAATTAACCTGTTAACCGATTCGTTTTTCGATCGGAAACTCCTTTATACTCTGAATTAAAAATTCATAGAAAATAATACATTCTGGTTGAATCGATTTTAATTACTGCAAATTTAAGTGCGATGGAACGCGTTTCCAGTGAAAATATAACGATCCGTTCAAAAGCAAACGATCCGTCGGAGAATAAATTTTAAAGCGTCTCTACAAATTCGTACCACGTCACGCAACTAATTGTTACTTCAAGACCTTTTCATTTTACAGCTGGTTGGCCTTCGTTGCCGTTAAATTCCATCTTACTGCGACAGAATCCACGCAGCTATTCCGTCCGATTTACCCAAAGCAACTTCGCGTTCTCTCTCTATCCGTCTCTATCCATCCGTTCGTGTTTCAACTTCCGCCAATTCGTCGCCGTTTCTACGCTACTTCACTGCGTCGAGACTGTTTCCGGAATCTCTGCTGAGCCGCGAGTTTCGAGCCGGTGGTGGCATCGAAACGGGGCCAAATACCCTTTCCCGCGGGGCACGTCTTCCACGCACGCATAAGTTCAAATCTTATGGAATACCCATGGTATATCGGCCGTTTGGTATCCGGCTACAAGTAGCCAGCTAACACCGCGTCCCGTTATTTCCGTAGGGAACGTCGAGATGTTCCTTTTTCCTGAGAATCGACGGAAAATGTTTCCAAGAATCTTCCTGCCACGTCATGGAATATGCTTGGAGATCGTTGGACTGAAACGTCTAGCAGTCGATTCGTTCTTTTTTTTTTTTTTCTTTCTGTACTTTTTGCTAAAGTATAGGGTGACTTCGCTGGATTATTGGTGGGTGGAGAATTGGCAGCTGTTAGAATGTCCTAGAAAACGTTTGTACACTATGGTCTGTGAATTGTGTGGTAACAGTGAATACTGTGAATCGTGTAAAGTTTGGAACGATATTAAGTGCACAACACGCAACGTGAAAAATACTATCCTAATAATTAAAACAAAGTTTCCAAAAGTAAAGAAAATTAAGTGTGTTAATTGATCAGATACAAAGATTGGATTAAAATTAAATTGAAATTCCATTTTATTACTGTAAATTGTGCTGCTCTGTAAAAATGTGCAAATCAAAGATTGATTAAAATTTCTAAGAAAATTCAGGATCAGTGTATGATCATTGGTAAACATAATTTTTGGTAATCCATAAAGCTGTCTATTCTTACATCCAGTCAGTGACGTGACAAAGCGTCTTACAGGAATGCCTGCAGAGTTTGCCTGAATAGAATGCAAAACGAAGAGAAATGGAAAAAGGAGGAATGTACGGATACAAGGATAAATTGTTGTGGAAAATGTGTGCGCGAATCAATTGAGGGTGAGAGTTCTGAAAGCGAGTTAGAGTTTCGAAAGAAGACTCAGAGAAGGAGTTAGTCGGAGCCTTAAAAAAAAGTTTAGCAAGAAAGTCCTGGGGAAAATCCAACGAAGCGTAGTTCAATACACCATTGCTGCGCTACGTTCGAACATTTACATTCTTTCATCGATATTTATTGTATGTAATAATTATTGTTTCATTCTGTGTCTCGTTTATTCGATAACCTAAAATTTCCTCCGCAATCTACAGTGCAAAAGTTCGTTAACATCTTAATCACCATAATCCAGTTCACCACCACTTGATCCTAACCGATGCGACGTGAGTTCAATTTGTTTCCGCGGGAAAGAAAACTCGTTTTCCGTGGCTGGACGCTAACGAGTTTTTTGGTTCGGCATGCCACCTTCGATTTGTCGGTAACTCGTTAACGAGACGTTCCCCCCGATCGACGATCGTAAATCTCGATATCTCGCAGCTGTCCGCTACCTTAATTATAAGATACACCGCACGGGAGTTATGGTGAAATTACGTGAACTCCCACGAGATTCGTAGCTTATTGCCGCAACGTTCGTCCTCCAAGTGCAGCCGTGTCTGCGACCTTTCCGAGCCGAATGAATTCTCGTCCTCTTGCTGCCAGCTTGTCCGGCGTGTTTGTCGACGGACCAAAGTTCTGCAGTTACTCCCGGGCCACATCGACGTCTTCTCCTTACGGACAACCAATTTGCAGGGAAGATGAGCGGGAACGGATGTGTTCCCCTGTTGCACTGTGTGTTTGTCAGAATGTTGGTTCTTGTTCTTTTCGATGAAGCAGTGGTAAGAGAGACGATAGCGAAAACCTTTTCCATTGGACGAGCTACTCTCGATCGTACCGAGAAGAGAATCACTGATTAGACTGTGACTCTTTAGAACCTACTTGACTGATGACTGCTCGAACCGGGTGATATTTGTCAGACAAAAGAGGTTATAAAGAAGATAGAATCGTAGAAAGGAGAGGAAAAGGAATGAAAGGAGGATTTTTCGTTATAGGACTGTTAGTAGAGCTACCCTTACGATCGTATAAAGCTGAAGGTCTGTGTTTTAAGCAGGTCATTCGGTGCTCGAATGGAGAATGCGTATATGGGAATCGATAGACGAGAATTTTCGAGAATGAAAATTTTACCGAACGGGTAGCTTGTCGTTGGAAAATTAATTTACGCTCCCGTCCACGAGTCATCGGGCGCTTAACAAATTTAAACTAAAGAAAAGTTTATGTTATAATTATAAAATTAATCTGACGCTCTGTGATTGTTTACGTTACAGAGAACTTTAATTTATACCGTCTTTTTAATGGTTTACCGAGAGTCTACTTTAAGAAGAATTTGATTAAAAACTTATAAGTGTCCAGTGACTCGTGAACGACAGTGTATATTCTGATCGTGTGAAGTGATTGTATGTACGATAAAGATAAAGAAATTTGTCTATAGTTACTTAGATTTATATTAAGAATAATAAATGGTATATAATAATTGTATTAACGTATATAACATTTTAGTACAATTATGAACAGAAAATCTATACAAATAGTACGATTCGTTTAGAATCATTTTTTATGTTATATCATCTCTAACAGTTTATCTGCTCGTTTATTCGAGCAATAAATACTATTTTAACACCACAGTTTGATAAAGCTATTTTCAACCCCATGTGAACCAAACATTTAACCACAAATGAACCAGTTACCTAGTTAATATACACCCTGACCACGAAAGTCTATTGTGGTTGCAGTACGATCATTACTCTCTCAACTTCCATTTATCGAACTGTCTAATAATTAGTTCAACGAATTACCAACCAACGAATATACCTATTTATTTATAATATTTGTTTCGTACAAACAATCATTAACGATGCTCGATAAACTTGATACAAATTTTTCATTTTATTAACCGTTTCGCTAACACAAAAGCTTGAACGCAAACAGTAAAAGCTACGATTGAAAGGAAACACGTAATATTTTAGAAAAATATTATTTTTATTAATTGGTTGAAGGGGTCGGAAACAATTTTCGTTCCGTAAATAATAAATGATTTATTGGAAAATAGCTTGTAAAAATATTCCAATGGAGGGGTACAAAAATACGAACAATATGTCTGATGCTCACTCTCTCGATGTCTCTCGAATATTGTCCACCACTGTTTTTTTTTTTTCACTCATCCCTGTATTGTCAGGTTCACTCATCTTCTCCGTACGATCACTCGATACTCACTCCTCGAACATGCACGGGAATCACACCTGTACGCAAATCCTTCGCACAATATAACATTTCCTCGTGCATAATACATAATTCCATTTAATATCTATAATTTACTTTTCTAGACAAGTACAAGACACGATTACAGTTCTCACTCCTATATTCTAACACACCTAAGCAATTTTACTTCACCAGCTTAAAACGTAGAACAGTAAGAGTGACAATAAGAGCGACAATGATCGTCCTGTAACGTGTTTCAAGTTCCACGGTCTTCGATAGTCAAATGCCGAAGCTAGTAACAGATTTCACTGTTACAAAAGGCTTCAATTTCCTTTGCCGTTCAACCCTCAATCTCTTTCGTTCGTCGGGTTCGTCGGGTTCGTTGGGTTCGTCCTTTATATAAGGCAAGCTGCCCACGGTTCAGCATAAATTGGCAATCCCGAAAAGTCCATGGGACAAGCACACGTAAGGTCTCCGTGGAAAATCGTGGAGCCACGTGAGAGGGATCGTTTAACCGAAGGATAACCGCGATTAACCACGGATTGGCGTGGCCGAATTTACCGGCTTGTGAGTCGTGTCGAGTCCAGACGAACGGACATTAGAACGATCGATAAGCGTCTACCTGTTATATAGCTATCGGATTTTCCTCGGCCTAGAGCCGGTTAGATTAGCCGCCAACCGAATCCCATTCCGTCGGTGATCGACGACAGGTGCGAGGTTTGCTCGGAGAAAAGGTTGTTGCTGGTATAGCCAGGGAATGATAGTTGGAAATCGAAGTAGAAAGGGTATGGAGTGAAATTCGTTTGATGCGTCCAAGTGAGCCATAAGGGGGGAAAGAAATATCTGGAAAAATTGGGAAAGTTAAATTCTTCTTCGATACTTTTGACGAGTTACTCGATTAGGAAGAATCAGTCTCTTAGTGAAGAATTAGAATAGGGTCTCGCTTAACCTCTATCGATTTATTATTTTCTTGTTTGATAGAATTAATTTCGGTTCGATCTGGTAGGTCAATGTCGAAGGAACTGGAAAAATTTCGTCGGAAAACTTTTAAAAATTGTGTCGCGCAACTTTCTAGGCCATAAATATAAGAACGGGAAAAATTTTGACGAAGTTTAACGAAGTTAGGTGTGAATTAGGACTCTATTATGTATACGTTGGTTACATGTTAAAACCGAATAAAGTTTAAATTAGATTCAGGCTCCCTGTTAAATCTAGATTAAGTGCGAGCTAATTCCAGATTAGGTAAGTGTCAAATTTACATTAAGTTGAAACTGGATTCAACTTAAATAAAGTTTATCGAGCTATGTAAATCCTATTCACTTTCGTTATTATATTATAACATTTGTATTTCACTTTATGATTCCCCGTGACACTTTAAATCAGTCCATTGTGTTAACCATTGAAATAAACATTTCGGTTCCGACAAAGTTATGCGAACATCCTGATTTAACGTTGCTTATAATCTTCCGAATTGCGAAGTTTCATCAAAATCGGTTCAGGTGGGTAAACGTTAATATTGACCTGACCAACGAACCCATGAACATGACCCATATAAAAGGCCACCTTTCTGTATAAAAGAGAACCTAAAGTGAAACTAATAACGCGTAATCACGTAGTATACTTGGTTGACTTTGATCATGGAACCTGACATAAAAACAACGCTTAATGTTTATGATAACTGCATCAATTTTCTCGTTTACGATCATTCCGCTACAGGGATTAAATTTTTTATTACACATAGTATTCGAGAAAAAAAATAGTCTTCGAGAATATTTTTGTCACGGTAGAATCATTTATCGTTAACGATCGCACAAATAATTCAAACAACGTTTATCACGATATATGCGTTCACACAGGATACGACTAACGTGAACCAAACAATTTTACAGGGACTATTTTTTAAAACGAAAGAAAAACCATGTACGCGATCAATTTTGATTTTATATATTTTTACAATGTTTCCTAAATAAGAGTAACGCCGCATGACACTGTTCGACCGATTTTCTGAAATAACCTTTCCCATTCGAACGATTAAACAAAAATAATTTATACGAAGATCTTGAACGTTTAATGCCTTTCACAGTCGATATATCTCCGTTATGTGTCAAGGCTAACAGGTTGGCATTAAAAGAGCAACATCCGCGCTATCAAGGCTCGAAACTATCACGGTAGTTTCGCGAGCCGAACCGAGACAAGCCTGTTAAACGCGCTCATGTAAAGCACTGTTCACCACGCACACGACTGGAAACTTAACGCGGTCACACATACGCGCCTATATACCGTAACTCGTGCCATAAACAGTTCCAGGAACTTTAATTAGAACTCTCCAGATATAGGTAATTAATTTACTCGGCTCGTTTTACCCGTTACCGCAGCCGTGTCTTTACACCAACGGGGGATGGTAATTAAAAAATTGTCCTACCGTTTTCTTTGCATTTTCTTCGATAGCTGGATCTTATTTACCTTTCTGTTCGCTTAATGGAGCTTTTAAATTTAATTTACCGGACGATACGTGATGTTATTTTTTTCGTAAGCTTGAAAGACCTCGTACACTTGTACCAAGTATACTTTTAAAAAAACCCTGTAAGAATTTATCGATCCTATTTTAATTGTGAGAAAACTTTAAAAGTTTCTATCCGTTTTTCTTCTCGTTCTTTAAGCTTAGCTACTTCAAAGTGCCTTTGGTAATTCAAAACCAATCTCTCTTGCATCGTTATTTCAAACTGCGATTGTTAAGCTTTGATAAGCTTGCTAATCCAGTTACAAGCGCACAATATTTTATTCATCATTGACGGTTGAGATCGATCGCTTACAACACAAGTTATTACAGAATCAAAGCTAATCTACCGAAGGATTAAAAATTGTAACGAAAATAATATTTAAAGTTTCAAATTGAAATTAATGAAAATTCTCGGCCAATCGCACGGCTACGCGAACATCGCGGCGGAATACCACCCCCGTTCTCCACCCTATTTAATCGCACGCTCGAAATAACTTTCTATCGGGACGTTTCTCTTTGACGATGAGCGACAACGAATTCGATAAACTTCAGAAAGGAAGGAAAGCTCGTTAAAGCGATGGAAAGGTTTATCCTCGGTGTACGGTGATCCAGGGAGGCGACGTTCCCGTCTTCTCCAAGAGTTTCCGCATCGACGGTGTTCCATCAGAGCGTGGCAATGTGTTGATCATGCTAAAAGTCGTCTCACGAATAAGAACCGATCGGAAGTTTAATTAGATATATTGAAAACGACTCGTCGCAATGATGGTGGTAATTAAATGTTTAGGGGAGGGAAGGAGGAAAAATCGGTCGAATGAAAATTCAAAGAAGGAAACAAAGTGCACGAAGGAGACAAGGGAGCACGAACAATGGACAACGTCTGAAGAAAATTAAAGTATCAGACAGCGGTACAGTGGACAAAGTGATGGAAAAGAAATGAAGCATAGCTTTTATAGTGAGTATAGCTTGTGCTGAATCAGAAAGATTAGAGAAAGTTGTAACCATGAGATAGTCTGCCAGGAGCATTGTGAAGAAGAAATAGATGTACTGAATATTGAGAAAAAAAAGAACAGATGGAAGAGAAACAAAAATTGGGAGAAAATTGGGAGAAGATTAGGAATACGGTAACCTATATTATTGTATTGTAAAATGTATGTTGAGATACGTTCTCTTTGTTTTAAATTATTCAACAAATCTTAGAAAAAGTTTTAATGAAAATTTATATAAGGCTCTCTCTTTATACAAGAGTATAGATGATGACCGTGCAAATTGCTCTTCTACAAACACGATTACTTGTATTAGGAATTAATAGCTAAAAACCTGCTTTTCTACGGCGCCGTGATTCATATTTGTTTTAGCTTTTATGATCGATGGTGTAGAGCATGATTGATTGGGCCGCATGCGTGTCCAGCCGATCAACGTTTACGAGAGCGTCACCGTGTGGTCCATTCGTCATTCTGATTTAAAGCTCGTTCAACGGCGATGACTGCGTTTCGTAGCTGCAACGTTGACAACTGATAATACCGTCTGACATAGAAAACTTTATGGGCATAATAACTGTAATTAAAGTGTTCTGCCTAAAACGATAATTAATAACAACCGGTGATTGATCGGCGAAGGAGAAGAACGAAAGTATCGGCTTTCATGATTTTTCTTTGTGATCGATAACGTAATTTGTAAAATGTGGTAACAATTGATGTAACCGATTGGTGCTGTGATTCTCAATTTGTCAATTCTTCGTATCTGTCTCGATAATAATTTTTGAAAACTGTAATGGGACGCATACGTGCCTCTCGTTAGCGGCGAAAGGATTAATATTACCTCGAATCATTTATATTCCTACTGAAAAGCATCCGCTACACCTTCTTCAATTTACAATGAACTTTTCCTCCCATTTACAGCGATCCTTGCTGCCATAAAGCAAGAACTTATTTTTTAATTTCCATTACCTTGAACGTGTTCAGTGGCGGCTCGTTCATAAGGGCTGCAACGTTGCAAGGCTGCAATCCCTCCAGTATAAAATGAAAATTCTTGCTTTATTATAGCCGTTGTTAATATTATATGTATTTCACGGTGGTCCATTCTTCGCATAGATTTGTTTCAAAGTTCGTTTCATTTCTTAAATTACGTTGTAACATTTACGATTTTATATGAAATTGAGTTATCGTATTAAAATATTTTCATCGCCGACATAAGTGTACGCTCAATTTTGTGAGTAATTATATATAGGGTCGTTTGATAATTTTTGTAGTTAAGAACTGACCTGTGAATTTTTTATATTTTTCATGATACGATTTAAAACAAAAAATTATATACTATAATATAATAAATTATATATAAATATATATAAATTGTATCATGAAAAATATGAAGAATTCACAGGTCAGTTGTTAGCAACAAAAATTATCAAATGACCCAATAAATTTTACTCAGCATCTTGATTAACAGTTACCGTACTTCTTTAATGGGTTTTCGTAAACGTGTTCCACTTGACGTTCATCGTTTCCTAATGAAAGCACCGTGATAAAATTATAGGTTCACGGAGGATCGCTCAATAAATATTACTTCGCAAAATTACCCAGGGGAGGATCGTTTCACCGCTCCTAGTAATCAATGTTATCGGTCGGGTTACGCAACGCTGCTCCACCTGTATTACATATTACGCTAAAGAGAGTTTCCACAATAGAAATGGGATGTTCCACGGACGCGCTTAATAAACACACCTATAAATTACACATTGAACTATTACTCTGCGGTTTGTTGGAGAATGTGCTGCGATCAACGTTGCAATCACCGCTACGAATTTCCATCGAATGCGAAGGTGCTGATGTGACGTTCGTTTGATTCATCTATCGATTGAATTTCGACCGTACACTGTATTTTATGAAATGGATCTCCCGTTGGAACATATGTTGTGCAAATGTGTCGCCATTATTTAAAATCAGACTGAATACGCAATAATCGTTGGTCGTAGCAATTATGAAATGTTTCAGTAATTCTGAGAATAAGTTTTATTATAATACATTAAAATATTATACTGCTTCCTTATGCAATAGTTTCTTCTGTAAAATTTGTATTAGGAACACCTTTCGATCAGTAACGTCTTATCACGACCTGAAAGAAATTCTCACAATAATAACAGAACATTCCACGTACGCGTTTAATAATCGTTCGGATAAATTGAACTTCGAACGCTTATTCGATCTCCACAGTTATCTAGGTAATCGCCATTCTAATTACTCCACAATGAACTTTACAGTGTTGTTTGTCAGTATCATAAAAGTCTTTAATGCGATATCGGAAATTTAACCGGTGTCGTTACCATGATATAACATTGTTATGGTAATCGTGGAACGATAAGTCATTAATTGCGCTATGGAGGAAAATTCTTGAAATTGTTAGGTGAGCGGAAATTGTTCACTTTAGATTACTAGAAGACTACAAGAATACCGTCAACGCATATTAGTTGTTTCGAAGTTAATTTTTGATCACCTAATCGAAAAACCTTGTCATATTTAACTCTTTATAACAACTGATTACAATTTTTTATTCTGATTTGAAAATGTTTAAATCAATAATTGTTATAAACGGAGCTTATGAAATATTAATAATACCCCTGTCGATCAAATATTTGAATTATTAAAAATATTCCTGATAAAGAACCAAAGTTTCAAAAAATATTAATACTTGCAGGAATTGGTGATATAATTAATGACTTAATAAATATTTTTATTTAACAAATTTTTTATTCAAATTAATAAAGTAAATTAAATAAAATTATATTTCACATACTAATAATATTTTATCAACTTATAAATATTGTAAAATATTTTATTGTAAGTAAATAATACCGCACAATATATCGAAAGATTCTTAAAATGTTTTTAGAAAAAAATAATCATCTGTTGTGTCTTAAGAAAATATTTCATTCAAATTAGCCGTTTTCGATCAGCCATCCATTCTATAGAATTAATCGCTAGGAAGACGAGATCCCTATTAGCAACAGAATGGACGAAAGTCTTCGATAAATATTCATGCATAGAAGAACCCGTAGGACAGACTAATCTCTTTAACGACTCTGTGATCATAGATAATGATTGATGCCGTCCTTAAGATCGTGCAACGTCTTCCACTTCATTCAACGGAATATTAACGAGATAGAGGAGGTACGTGAAAGAAGTTTGTGATACCTGTAGTCAAGCAACACTAATGAATCTTGTGTTTGTAATTACTGAATAATCTTGTATCTAATATTACCTTATAAAGTAAGAAAAATGGCAAATTCTAAGTTTTCTTAGTAAATCACAGCTGCAAAACAAAATAAAGGAGAATCCATCTAATAACGTTTCTGATATAAATTAAAAAGTAATAAAAAAAAATGATAATTTCCCACAATAATTATAAGTAACGAAAAAACTCTGCAAATTCATCACAAATTGATTCCATTTACCTCGTTCCTAAAAATCTTATAAGAATTATTCTCCAATATTTTTACCACGCTAGAAATTTCATTTTACAACTATTTTAACGATAAATCCAAACATCATTGCTAACTTAAATCATATGTATTAATAGAACAAAGATTTATGGTATAATATAAATAAACACCTGAAATCCATGAAACATGGAACTGTGTAATAATCGTTTCCCGAACAGTGAAACACGATGCAGTTGACCATTGGAACGCTAATGTATCGTCGGTACTAACCGTCAGGGTTTAGAACACGATATGTATTACAATTTGTGAATAGTTGAACCTATTGCCTCCATGAATTCAATTACTGATCAATGAGCCGTCAAGTTTTATAACATGACACTGATGGCACTCGAACAATGCAACCCATCATGGTTGAATAAGACACCAATATCCATGACTTACGAATTTTTAAAATACCAATAATATCGGTCTACAGCGAAACGCTGGTCCCAATACACTTTGAATTTTAAAACAAAATATCGACATCCTGTTGGTGGAGATAGAGAGTAGTCAAGCATCGCGAGATGAGACATCGATATTACCAAGCTTTGAGCTCTGGAACACAATATCGAGATTTCGTGGCTAGTGAGACGTGACATGGAAGGCTATCGAATAATGAGACGCTGATATACATATGTCCACGATCCTTAGGTTTAGGAACCCGGTACTGATAACACGTCGGAAATTGGTCGTCAATATTAACCACCTTATTACTGTACGATTGGAACTTTGTAACGATTGGACGAAAATTACTTAGACGCTATTTCTTAGTAAAAATAAATAAATAAAACAAGAAGATTAACCCGCAAACACTTATTACAAAAAGAAGCACCTCCTCACTGTGAATCCTGCGATCTTCCACTCACAGTCCAACATGTGTATAATACTTGAATGCATAAAATATGATCAACCACGCTTCGGAGCCAAAATCTCCAAGAATCTTACGGAAGTATTCAGGTCAGAACAGAGCAGAGGTTACTGAAATTCATCAAAATGACAAATATATGGGATGAGATCTAAAGATGGACAAAGGCGTCGTTAACGATCTAGCTGTCGATGCGATGTTAAAAAATAAAAGAAGAAGAAGAGTACGATCAGTGGTAGATTAAGATTTTGTAAAGCTCGGAGCTACCCAAAAGAAGGCTTTCTTGAATGGATAACCGAAAGACATTTCAGGGCATCCTTAAAGCGTAGGGCTCGTGTCTGAAGCCTTACCTAGTCCTCCTTTTTAATCCGGATCTTAATATAATGCATCGTAATTTTGAAAAAGTGTGATTTTAAAGAAGCGTTGTTTTAAGAGAGAGAAAAATTGACGAGGACGAAAATCAAAGCCAATATATTGGGTATATATTGGGATATGATTTATATTGGGTATATATTGGGCTATATATTGAGACATTGGAAGTTAGTTACATATTCTTCGGTAAATTGAATGAAAATTGTTATATTTTATATGAGAGAACCTCGTTCTCTTCTGCACTATATTATCTACCCGAAAGGAAGAATTGTGACATCGACCACTGTATGCGGAGAAACACTTGCCAAAACAAGATCCAGCAACTACTGAAATTTCTGAAAGATACCAAACTTCTCCGTAAACTTTAAACATTTTTTCTACAGACCGAGTCTCTAATAACCCAACTTAATGGTTTATGCGACTTAAAAGAAAAAAGAAAAAAGAAAAAATAGCGTACCATTATTGTTCGAGGAAACTTAATTTTGACAGAAATGTTTCACAACCTCTTTGTTCTCTGAAGTATNGTTGACCAGGACGAAAATCAAAGCCAATATATTGGGTATATATTGGGATATGGTTTATATTGGGTATATATTGGGCTATATATTGGGACATTGGAAGTTAGTTACATATTCTTCGGTAAATTGAATGAAAATTGNATTGACGAGGACGAAAATCAAAGCCAATATATTGGGTATATATTGGGATATGATTTATATTGGGTATATATTGGGCTATATATTGAGACATTGGAAGTTAGTTACATATTCTTCGGTAAATTGAATGAAAATTGTTATATTTTATATGAGAGAACCTCGTTCTCTTCTGCACTATATTATCTACCCGAAAGGAAGAATTGTGACATCGACCACTGTATGCGGAGAAACACTTGCCAAAACAAGATCCAGCAACTACTGAAATTTCTGAAAGATACCAAACTTCTCCGTAAACTTTAAACATTTTTTCTACAGACCGAGTCTCTAATAACCCAACTTAATGGTTTATGCGACTTAAAAGAAAAAAGAAAAAAGAAAAAATAGCGTACCATTATTGTTCGAGGAAACTTAATTTTGACAGAAATGTTTCACAACCTCTTTGTTCTCTGAAGTATTCATTTGATACTCTTCCTTCCTATATTCCTCGCCAAGGCAAATTCTGGCGAAAACAAAAGGAGCTTCGACAAAGGCAGCATCAACAGAGTGTTGAATCAATGATCGATACCGCTGATCGCTGTCGTTTTCCGGTAACGTTGCCAACTCCATTGGTAATTTGGGAGAGCGAGTAATTAGTTCAGGGATACACGATAAATACCGTCTCTTCTATCTTTACATGAGCAGATCGGTTGTGCAAATTAACATCATTGTATGGCTTACGTCGCATCGATATCCTCGCCGCGTTATGGTTCAGCGAACAGAATTCCCACAATGCAAATTACAGGCTGAAAGCGAAACAGTTCGACATTGTAGAGGGATCTAATGAGGATATGCCTCGTCGTTCGGGATAATTTGTCGGAATCACGTAAGAAATCGCATGATAAATGTTTCTAATATTATCAAAGGCTAAGTAAGTGGAAAGCATAGTATATGGAAGGAATATTTTATTATACTAAGGAGTTCACGTGTATAATAATTTTGGGAGATAATTGTTAAATACTATACGTGCTTTACACACTAAATTCACTAAATTCATTTTGTACACGGTTTACGAGGTAACGAATAATTTTGGCATTAATTCCCTTCAAGTATTAATTAAACTTTTTCGAAATTGATGATGTTACGCGCTCGTTTGCTTTGGTTTAATCAGTCGTTTAAAACTCTTAATCCTTAGAATTTAAAAACTTTTTCGAAATTACAAATATTGGTAGTTGATCGTGGGAATAGTAATTAATAAAAATGGTTGGGAAAATAGTGGACCTTGTTAAGTATTAAAATACAATCAACTTTGACGGGCAAAAAATGTTAAACTTAACAACTTTCTTAATATACGACAAGCTTAGAATCAACATTGTCACAATTGATTGTCATAAAATATAATTATATATAAATAAATTATTAATCATCAGAGGGTCTGCTTTACAGAAAACTGACTCCGTGCTAATCGTTTCTAGAATTTGTATAAATAACCGATTTCCTCTATTATGCAATATCGTAGAGAAAGGATCGAGCTGTTACTTATGCGACAAATAGGATCCCCGAAAGAGTCTCGTTAATTGAACGACAAGCGCAAACTTCTGCCTTGTAATCCTTATTGTGTGAATTATCTTCGACAAAGCGTGCAACGTCCCCGGTGCTGGGTAACGTAATTGCAGACTGACGTTGATTAACATTGCCGATCGAGCGCACGTCACTGATCGATTGTGCCGGTGATCAGCACGCGTGCATCGATCAGAGAATGTGTTCAATCTTCCTTTAAAATAATGTAATTTTCGGCCTCTATTCCTTCCTCGTTTATTCATATCTTAGGAAGGTCTTCGCGATACGCTAATTTAACATCGTCTGAACCTTTGTACAGAAGACTTTCCTTCTAAAAAAATAAAATTCCTATGTCCTTGCTTCTGGTGTTGATCTCGCTGTGGTAGTGAACTACATTCTAAAAACTCGGGAACCGTCCTACAGAGATGATAGAATGTACGATGGTAGAATGGTAGATTTTTGGGAGATGACACTGTTAAATTAATAACATGGTGTTTGAACTCGCACTTTGAACTGAACCTGAGTACGCCGATCGAACGTATCTCGACGCCATTGAACATAAAAGGAGGATGTTAACACGTTAAGCCCCGCTTAGCGCTTTGTTTAATATATATTAGTAAAACCTATTAATTAATTGCACGGTATTATTTTTTGAAGTTGATAGTGTCGATCCTTAGGAACCAATGACCTATTATCTTCCTGATTCATATAGTTTAACGCTCGAACTACTGAATTTGGTCGTGATAACCAATCCGTAATTTTCCATAGACATTTTATGAATTTACTATCGTGGCTTTTGAAGAATTCTCCGTGATTTTCTGTTAAAAATATAGATAAAACTTCATCCCCCTCGTTCACTTTTATTTCCTCTGTAAAAATAAGTATACTTTATTTATCGGTAGTTGCACTGTTAAAGACAGCTGTAGCTTTCAACGGCATAAGTCAATGGATAACAGAGATTTTACGTCGACTGGAATCGTTCTAAGCTAACAGAAACGTATAATAGCAGCTCTATATGAAATGGTCTCCGATACGCAAGAGGAAATTTCTGAATTGACATTTTGACACCTGAAAAAAAAAAGTCTTAAGAAAGATCTTTGAAACTTCTGGAGAGAACTTCTAAAGTGCAAGAAATTCGATTCACAAGACACCGAGCACCCAGAGATGATAGAATGGATGGAGAGTAAGGACGATAGAAACGAACGACTCGCGCCAAGCTAAATTATCAAATTTGCATTTGATTTCCGGTATAGCACGCAGCCGTTGATCGACAAACAAGAGAACCGACACGTCGGTATTGCGTCCAATAGAAAGGACGATGTTCCATTTAAATTACAGGACGCGCAAATGAATCCGCACGAGACGGTCGTTTCCACGCGCGCATCGTTAATTCGTTTGGTTGAATGTGCCAATTTGACTGATAATCGGATTCTGGTAGGGTTATTGTTTCCCTATTGTAATGCTGCTGTTTCATTATACCATTCCACTTCTGATAATCATAGAATGATGTATTCGATCGAAGCTTAACCAGAAGCTGTTCGAAGACTAATTCTCAAATATAAAAAAATTCAGCAATACGTATCTTGGAACGTTTCATAAATTTACAGAACCTTAGTAAAACTAAGGTCGGATTAGAACCTCGTAATGAACCAAAAGTGATCACACAGTATTGTTATCATAAAAAAAATTGATCTCTAGAGCGCTAGAAACCTTATCGTTCATCCATTCTTGTTCTCGTGGAAATCCGTACCTCTGCAAAGTGAAAGGAAACATAATATTTGTACCAGAGAATTGGGAACCGTTCGTCGTCGTGTCTCGTATAAATTTTCAGAAATAGCACACCCGATCGAAATATTACAGTGGCAATATCAACGTCATCTCAAAGTGGAAGAAGACCTACATCGTCGATATGTCTTTCATACGCGATATCTCGAGCACTTTCGTTACCTTCGTTCGGTTTCCCAAACGCTACGAGAAAGTTGCCAATGGTTAAAATATGAAACAAAGACCGGGACTTTATGTTCGTGATATTCGATTTGTCACCTTTCATTTAAGACTCTCTTTTTCATACACTTTTTTTTTTTTACTTTTAATACTTTATAATCTTACTTTTTTGTACTTTGTTCAATTTCATATAACAAGAACGCAATTATATTAAAAAAAATAATTTAATTAAGATATAATTTAAACAATAAGGCTCGCGTTTCAGCCCATATTATTCATATTTTTTAATAATGCGTCGATCCACGTTACTGTCGCTGTTTCATTGTAACCGTGTTAGTAATCAACTCGTATTCGCTCATTCGTCGCATTAATTATAAATTTATTCTGAAACTTTTTCACAAATTAATAACAGCTCGAGTGAATCAATAATTAACTACATAAGGTAATTAATAACATCAATCACACTGTTTCAACGTCGTTATTATTAGTTTAACAAGTTTTCTGTACGTATAACTTAGTTTCGTTTGGTACGTTTCACCTCTCTTTGATCGTTTTATGTTTCGTTACCAAAATAGCCTCGTTACCTTTGACGGGCACACGTTACGCTGAGAAAGAACACTCTTTCGTACAATGCATCAACTAAAACCAGGTAAAACCACAACATGACCTCAAAGCTAGTCGCTGAAGTACGTGACCACGCAATAAAGAACATCGACCGACCGTAAAATTGTGTTCGCCAACTTTATCTGCCAGATCGTTCTCGTGAAAACACAGCTGGGTACAGGCCATAAAAATGTCTCCGCGACGTTTCTCGTGTCACGGATATACTATCTTGGACCAATCGAAAATTTAAGAAAACGTAAGAACCCTGTATCCGCGCTAAATTTCACTCTAGATAATATTATATCAAGTCTTAAGCGATGTCGCTTTTTCTACATGCTGTTTTCGCACTGCATTCCCACCCGGAGGATGTACCAATCTATTTCAATACCAATTCATTGTTAATTATCAGACTATGAGACTATCAATAGTCAGTGTGTTTAATGTATTGTTTAAACGAAAATGAGTGTTTCGAAGGAGCATTTATGGCGCGTATTTAGAACTTAGAAAAGATAATACTGTGGTTACAGCGATAAACAATGTTTCTAATATATATGATAATGAAGCTGTAACCATTGGAAAATGTCAACGAAAATCTCAATGAAGAGCATTGAGATAAAGCAATTTCTGGACGTTCAATGAGTCTAGAAACTATTCAGGTACACATCAGAACGTTCTTCGAATCGAAGCCTAATCATTTTTTATTTTTATTTTTTAAATAAGCATTGAAAAGCTTGTGGAACGATTGGAAAGTGTTTTAAAGTTCCATCTGTGATTAGAAAGAAATAGTAGACTGAAAAAATTATTCTGCGAACATAAAATTAAACGTTACAAAAACCAAATAATTACTGATCAGAAAATCCACAATACATAGCTATTCCGGCGCGTATCTTTTTTTACGAATTAAATTCTCATTGCAAAACCAAGCGACTCAAGGATTCAGGACATCGAAGTTTTAAAGAAAGCTCAAAAGACAAGTCGTTTGTCAAACATCACGTTGGATAGTGATCATATTTGTAGTGGTCACGAGAACTAGATTGCGGGTCAAGGAAATAAACTTGTAACGCGCGAGGCTGCTCGACGGCTCCTGTTTCGTTGCCATAACAAACACTTAGACGCACCAGGAACAGGACATCAACTCTCGCTAAAGGATGTACACTTGGTAACTACGTGGCGAACACAGTAATTTACCGGGGTAAACGAAGGCTAACAAAGTGGTCGCCTGTTCGGGAACTCAAAAACAAAATTAATTTATCAAGCAGCAAACCGGCTATAATGGATACGCTGATAATTTTCTGCATAACGCTCGAAACTTTAGTCAACATCGTAACGAAGCATTACACGTGCACCTCTTGCGTATCGCTACTCTTTTAATTAATCCGTTTTCATTGAATCGCGTAACAATGTACCGCCTCGGTATAAGGTTATCCAAAAATAGTCTGCTGTAGAGTTTTGTTCCTCGTTGCTCTCCGCTTTACTATAAACATGCACTACAGCTCTTTCCTAGCCTCGCAGCTAACTCTACGCTCTCCTTTCTTTTCCACTACAATCTCGTACTTAGACTGCGGTTACGCTAGATGTGTATTGGAACGAACTAATATTCTGACGAACTTAATACGTGTACAAATTCTTATAAGCGTATGCATAGCAGTCTTCAGATTTTTCAGTTATCAGAACATCAGTTCGTCCGAATACACATTCAGTAGAATACAGCAAGCATCGACGACCCTTAAAAAGGCAAGAGCCGAGAGAGAAAAAGATATAGATAGAAAGAAATATTTAAAGGAGAGGAAAAAAACAAGGAAAAACAGAGAGAAAGTAGAAAAGAGTGGGAGTACCGAATTTGCAGAGCCCGGTTGTCACTTGTAACCGAAGGGTAACCAAGCCCTGGCCAAATCTTGAAGAAGACACGAACGACCTGAAATACTAGAAAAATTCTAAAGGAAATATTGATATGGAGAGCTCTGGAAAAGAAAAGAAGAGACAGCGAAGAGGTATAATAGACAGCGACTCGTGCGAGCCTGGTCGCCAAATGTGTATGAAAATGACCAGACTCGCACGAAACCGTGAGAAACTCGAAATAGAAAAGAAAAAGGAAATTACGGAGAAACACTATTGAAATTAGTCGCTCGCATGGACAAGGTGGCTGTTTACCTTTAAACGACGCCTACCGGTCGTCCAATAACCTGATGCGCATTCATAAAGAAAGGCAGCAGGTTAACCAGCACGCGTGTCGAAAGAATAAAAACACGATCGACGAGAAGACGGAATAAGGTTACGCGCGTTCCGCAACCAGCTGCCAGGCAACTTTTATTCAGCGACACAACAACCCTCGACTCGGTATCGCGCCACTTCAAGCGCTGAATTCCGCCACCACCCTCTCCCTTTACCATCCCGTTGGCCGCGTCCCGTTTTCAGCCCAACATTTCCGTCCTCGTTGTCGTCCCTGCTGGCCCCGTGGTCGTCTTTTCGACTGTGTTTCAAGCTCCTCTTTCTCTCTTTCTTTCTCCCCATTTCTGTCGCTCTTTTCATTCATTCGCGCAGAAAAAGGCGCAATCGCCAGCGGCGCCTTTTGTCTTGACTTTTATGAGCCGTCATTTTTCAGACTTCCACTTTAATAACGCGCCGCGCATCCGAAAACACCTACCGGTGGACGTCTTTCGGCTTGTGCGCGAGGAAGCCTCCTCTGTGCAACGAGGTCGTCAAAGGAGCGCTTTGTTTCCGGTTCTTGTACGAAGAGGCACGGCTATTCGGCCGCTATCGGTATAAATAGCCCTTACGGGCACGCGAGCTACGTTCAAACGAACAGTTTACGCTCGAGGGAGTAAAGAAGGGCCAACGCTACAGTCGGACATTGGACTATAGTTTGCTTCCGTTTGTGCATATTCTGAGCTTCCGGTGTTGCTTGGTTTTATCGCGTACTCGCGACACTTGGGCGTTTTCGAGGTGAAGGATCTGAATGTTGGAAGTTAGGCATTTCTACCACAGGTGTAGGTTTCGTGGAAGAATTTTGGATTGGAACTTATGCTTTCGTGGCCTACGATTTGTGCGAGTATATATGTAGGTGCGACATAGAAAGTTACTTACAATATAACTCAGGAAAGGTTCGTCTGAGGAATTCTTTCTTCCAGGCACGACATTCAGTCACGTCCACCCGAAACCTTGGGTGGCCTCGCATTCTTTCTTCGCACCCTAATCTCAACCACTCGATCAAAACACTGCTCTTTCACACCCAGAATGCTCGAATCTCTGGCAGTCGTAATAAATATCCTCGCGAGACTTCCATTTTTACACTGTTTTGTTATTATTGGCGATGTGTGCGACATTAAGCGTGAGATAGAACTGTACGATGGAAAAAATGTATTTGTACAGATATAAAATATTTGTATAAACAGAGGAATTGAATAATAATTAATTTCGTATCAAGTCATATATAAATTAGCGTGTACTGAAATATCTATGTTTTCGTTCATTTTTCTGGCAATTTCCATTGCCGACGTAAGTGCACGCTCAATTTTGTGAATAATTGTATATCAATGATAATAAAGTTGTAGGCGTGTTTTAAAAACCTCTTTTTGCTCAGGCATAGTAATTTAAATATTTTCCCCCGTATAAATTTGTTTAAATTTGCATAAAAACTGTATATAATACCATGCAAAATCCGAGAAACTTGCAACTAAATGTTCGTAGAACTGAATAGAAATGATATAAAACGAGGTGACTAAATTGCAGATTATGTTCCAATTGGGTCAACCATGGTCATAGGAAGTAAAACGAACAGCTCTATTTATATTGATTAAGTGTTAAATAACAAACGAATTAGGGTGTTAAAGAGATAAAATAGAATTGACTAAAGTTATCTCATATAGGTCAATACTAGGATTAGGAAATAGTTTCGAAGTTTCCAGAATTGGGGGCTCCGGTTGATGAACGACTGTGGATTCTCGACTGATCTAAATGGAGAGAGGATTAAACGAGAAGGTAATACAGAGACAGCTTAAGCAAACTTTTCCAATTCATGGAGGTGCAGCAGTTATATTATTCGAAAGTAATTCATAAATTAATATACATTATATTTTATTATAACAAAAAAAGGAACACACATTTAATATATTTAATTATAAATCAAAAAATAACGAAATAGAAAAATAAATTCCGTTGATATCCATTGCAATGTTTCTTTCGTTTGTTAACAAAGAAATATAAAATATACAAGATGATTCGCGAAGGAACAAGCGAAATTATTTCCAACATATTATACTAAAAGAAATAGAGCTTCGATAATAAAAATTGTTTTACTTATCAGCTATTACAAAAAGCATCGTAACTTACAGTATTTGTATATCTGTTTATATTACCTGCATTCTATACAATTTTTCATCTTTTAATTTCCTTTAAATCCATAAAAATCTGCAGTTTACCTATTAATTTATCGATAACAGGAAAAACCAGCACCCTGTAGGTTTATCTCCATTTATTACAAAATTAGAGAAAAAAGAAAACAAAATATTACCTGCACATTCATAAAGAAAAAGGCTTCCAGTTTTCCACGCCATACAAATCTTGCAAATCGTTGTAACGATTAACAGCAAAAGTTCGCCCAAAGAGTTAAAAAGAACCAACCTCGATCGAAGATCATAAAGTAGAAATTATTCAAAGAAGACGATGTGCAATGTAGAGGAAAATATTCGATCAGGAAGCACGGATGGTCAGTTGCCTCGAACGAAAAGGAAATTGATTTCACAGATCCAAAGATGTGTGCACGCGCACGTGAGAGAGCTCGAATGATGGCCAACTGTGGGGTTAACGATAATAGATAGATTTTACCGGAGCGCATCACCGATCGCGATAATATCTCGGCTAATTGCTGGTTACCCGCACACCACCGGCTGCACATCCCTTCTGTAACCTGCAGTGGTTTCTCTCCAACCCCTTCGTACACTTTCCATCCTCAAGGCTGCCTATTGCTTTCTCCGTGGCATCATTCCATCGGATACATGCGTCGAATGGAAACATTTAATCACTAGGCGTTAAACGTTTGGAAACAATAATGGAACAATAATGTGCGGAAACAATGCTCCTACAATATTATTTAAGAACGTGCAAGCAATATTTTTCCTTTTTTCTGTCATTTTGTAATTAGAGAAAAATAAAATAGGAAAAACCTATACATGATTTTTTCCGTATTGAATAATTTAATACGTGACGTTAAATCCAAGATCCATTTACAGATTTAGTACTAACACTATAAATTTTTCACATAGAAACTCTATAAATTTTTAACATTGCGTTTTTTAATATTCATCGTAATTTTCTGTGAAATATGTAATTAAAGATTTGTTTCTTTTGTGTTACGTTTTTTATTTTATGTATCTATTATTGTGATTTCTTTGATGCAAATCGATATACTTTAAATTGTTGTAAAAATGTATCGATTACACGTCGAGGACAAAAATTTCGAATATTAACACTGGAACTATTTACGATTTAAATGTACCTATTTCTACCAAAGAATTAAAAATAATAGGTACTTGAAAAAAAATATAAAATCCAAGGGAAATAAATCTTTATTTATATCCGATAAAGAAAAACTAACAATTTTTAAAACTGCACTATAGAAAAGTTCTAGAATTCTATATGAGAAATTGCAAACAAATCATTTTAACCATTTCGGTAGTTCTGGTGTTAACCCGTTAACAAATAATTAATTTTTTCAAGTATCTTTTGCCTCTTCAATTCATCGTTATATTTATATTATAAATACATTATATCATATCAACATTTGCAGGAACTAAAATCGACTCAATTGAAATTATCTCTTTCTTATNGTGATTTCTTTGATGCAAATCGATATACTTTAAATTGTTGTAAAAATGTATCGATTACACGTCGAGGACAAAAATTTCGAATATTAACACTGGAACTATTTACGATTTAAATGTACCTATTTCTACCAAAGAATTAAAAATAATAGGTACTTGAAAAAAAATATAAAATCCAAGGGAAATAAATCTTTATTTATATCCGATAAAGAAAAACTAACAATTTTTAAAACTGCACTATAGAAAAGTTCTAGAATTCTATATGAGAAATTGCAAACAAATCATTTTAACCATTTCGGTAGTTCTGGTGTTAACCCGTTAACAAATAATTAATTTTTTCAAGTATCTTTTGCCTCTTCAATTCATCGTTATATTTATATTATAAATACATTATATCATATCAACATTTGCAGGAACTAAAATCGACTCAATTGAAATTATCTCTTTCTTATCAATTTTTAGTTCCATCGCTGAAGAAGTAGCTCATTAAGAAATGATTCAGTTAACAGGTTAATTGATGCGTGTAGTGTACAATACAAAGAAGTCGAGCAATCTATTATAAAACTGCGTACAGAGGATTCTCGAAACGTTCGATCGCCTCGTTTCAACGATGAAAAATGTTAAATTTTGATTGGCCGTTTGATTGCGTTCCTGTTTAATCAATCTAGCAGCAGAGTCGATCAATGTATAAGCATTGGCTGATTGTAAACCGAGTTTCATGGAAGAGAATTCAATCGACCGGCTCTGGTTCACGGATTCAACGCGTTTCTCGCGGAGTTTCGCGTATCGAGCGTCGAAGATATTACTCTCGGAATCGAATGCAAAACGCGCGTGTACTGGATAGCCGGTAGCCGACGCGATGCTGTGCCTAGGAATTTGAGATTCGTAGCATCGTAGGCGTTGGTCGTTTTCATTGGCAACCTACGCGTGCTAACCGCACTGCTGCGTACACGCGCGTGCATATGGAGATTGGAAAATTTGAATATTGTAATCAGTGGTACGGACCGGCCGCGTTACGACAGCATTATATACTATACACAGAGCAGTCTGTGCGTGGAGTTACGTGGTATTTCGTAGTTAACAGACCGATAGAGAGACAAGTGAGAGCGACCGGCGAGCTAATCGATGAGATCGACGTTTATTAACCTTTTCGTTGTTTAGTCAATACGACGTACGAGCAACGCGAAAACTATGAAAATAGTTTATTCCCGCGATATATGGACGAAACAAATTGATTAGTCATGCAATGGAACAAGGAACAACTCGAGTACTCCGTTTTGCGCGTCGAGGGTAACAATTTCGAGTAAATAAAGTGTTTACGAAAATCTATATTTCAATTTATCCGTCGTTTGCACATCGGGGTATAGTGTTTACAAACAAGTTTTCAAGAAAATGTGTTAGTTTTTAACTGAATAAGCTATTAAAAATATGCTATTTTTTATATTATATTATTATATTATTTAAAGATAGATATTTTAGAAAAGAATTTACATCGTCAATTTTATTAATCAAATTTCCAGAATCTTGATGAAAATATATTTTTCATCCTTAAATTTGAGGGTTATTTTCATCTTTTAAATATAGATGGTTGCAGATAAAACAAATTATTAAACGCTGTCTCGTATGAAAATTTCATTAAAATCGGCGTGCTATAATTAAGTGACGTCTCTTTTAAAAATATATTTCAATCGTTAATCCTGGTATTACTGTATTGAGTTCATTAACA
>SMSQ01017972.1:10586-26177 GCA_019453375.1 Ctenoplectra terminalis
AAGAAGAAGAAAAAAAAGTATGAATCTAAATTATAGCTAATTGCAGTAAAATATTTTAATTGCTTTAAGTTAAAGTAATTTTTAAAATACTATTTAAAATAGTAATTAAAGAATTGCTATTGCAATTTAATGTAATCTATTAGCTTATTAACTACTCGTACTAAAGTAATTATAATAATACTAGGAGTAATTTTTTTTGTACAAATATAACTTTCATCGTCTCCAATCACAATTTAGGCGCGGCCGTTGAAAAGTTACGCGAAACAATCGTGATTTCTGTGTCTACGGAGCACGGCTTGTCTATGCTACATATGTAGTATGGACATTGGGTAATAAAACCTAACAAATCACCTGTAAATTATCTTTTACCGCGTAAGTTCATATATTCGCGTTAAAATATAGCCAACGACCGTTTTACTATCTCCGTTTTAACCCATATCTATGGTTACGATGTTTACATCGATCCTTGTAGCTTTATGACTATTATTTAACACTACATATTCACTCGCATTTAGCTTAAATTGCCTTCGTATTTCACTTGTTTCGAAATTTTTTATACGGAGTTAACAATTGTACACTGTAAAATTAATATAGATATTCGATATTTGATCCGAGTGGATAAAACAAAAAAATAAATAAATAAATACAAAATAGAAAAGCAATTATAACTATCATATAACGTCTTTCCACAATCGTTTCGGTTCATTTAAAAACTTTTAATACGAAATTTTGCTAAACACAACAAAATAGTATTTATTTAACACGCCAATATTCCTCGTCGAGTGTTTCCATAAATTAACTACAATTTATAAAACATTCACAAAAAATAAATAAATAAATACAGAATAGAGAAGCAATTATAATTATCATATAACGTCCTTTCACAATCGTTTCGATTCATTTAAAAACTTTCAATACGAAATTTTACTAAACACGACAAAATAGTATTTATTTAACACGCCAATATTCCTCGTCCAGTATTTCCATAAATTAACTGCAATTTATAAAACATTCCCAACAAACTAATCTTCTTGATACGTTTTCACCTCCTTCCCCATTAATTACCAAATCGATTACCGCGACAGTTATAAATTAATGCATGTACAACATACAAACAGGCGCCGTATCGCAAGATTATTTCAATTTTCCATTCCCCGTGTGCAGACCGACACGGACAAAGAACATTTGCGTCGAACAGTTTATTTTCGTGATACGGTACAGTATTGCTCTCGAAGCGCAAGGAAAATGTATTCAATTCAGCGGAATGTTGCATGGGAGCTCTTGTTCTCTAGTTTGGTCGTCTCGTATTTGACGCGCATAATATACACACGAGGTACGCGTTGATAATGGGTAACAATAAAACTTTTGATAGTTATGCTTTCACGAACAGGCAGCCGATAAAAATCCAATCATCTTAACGGTGTATCCGAACCCGTTTCACTTTTTGAGACTTCACTCGCTCGATCGTGCATCATATTGGAAATGAGCTCTAATATTTGATATTTGTGATGGAATATTGCTTTCACGGATAAACATGATTTCCTTGTGAAAAATTGACGCGATGAGGGTACGTACGATAAATACTACTTGTTCCTGCATTTTCAACTGTGCTATATGACTAATTTTTTTTTTATTGGGTGGAAATTATTGTTGATTTGCAAAAGTGGAATAAGATAAATGATAAAATTCTTATTTGAATTAAAGTTAACCCTCTGTAGCCCGAATTTTGTCTACTTATCAGAGGGAAAATTACGATTGATTACAGTTCTTCGCTTTGATTCGAAAATTCTTAACCCTTTGCGGTCCGAGCTACGTTCGACGCTTTAACTTAACTAGTTCATATTCAATAATATAAATTTAAGAACTGTCAATAATTTGGCTGAATTTTCACATTTTCATTACCAGTAAGATATCTGGATAGAAAATTTTCCATTAAGTAACATTTTAATGCAAAATAATATGTTTCGTATCCCAAAACTGGAAACAATGGAATAAAGTAAAATGTCAAAGGGTTAAAGTAAAAAATTATATTTACGATAAAACAGAAAGCGACGAAGTAAGCTTGAATCAACGTGAAAAAAATTCAACTCAACTGGAAAGAAAATGAAAAGAAGATGAATTCAAATTTGGAACAGTAATTTGAAACATTTCCACGAATGTGTATAGGTCTCTCGAAAGGGAAGTTGGAACAATCAAATATGGCGTCGCAATTTCCCATCGAATCCACGGAGGATCGAAGCAAAATTTCCCTGTTTCAACTTTGCCTTTTGTCACGTGCTAAGTTTCTCATTAGAATTTTTATTAGTCGAGTTTTGATGGCAGTCTGGTCGCGATGGGAGATTGTGATTGAACTACTGGTTGAAGCAGCAAGGTCGCTAATACCGGACAACCACTGTCGTGCAGTAAGTACAGTTGGCACCCTCGATGAACGTTGTTCGACGTTCGATTGGTAGGATCGTAAACTCGATTATAATTGCGCTTCCACAATTGTGCGATCAATTGCCCTCATGGACGATAAATAAAGCGAACGCGAAACCGTCCACTGTTCGAGAATTTATTGCTCGATAAAATCTCGTTAATGAAATTATTAATCAGAGGCATTGAATTAAAGTGCAGCTCGATTTAACCTGTGCATGGTTCGAAATCTATCGCGTCCATAAGCTCTCTCTCTCTCTGTCTTAAATAATAAAACATTTTGCAAACGTTGATCTGTCGCACGCTACGTAGAAACGAAGCACATGCTGCAATATGAGAAAACTAGGACAACATGTTCAATGACTGGATTCAACGTACGATAAAATACATAAAATGCGACGGAATTTTTCGCTACTTTGAGAAGTGATAATAATCACGGTTGTTAGAAGAAATTTTCTTAACGCTCGACACATTGTAGTCTGTTTTGCATGAAAATTCTCCCGTCTCGTATAATAACTCGTATTAAATTGACCCTTTCGCTACGAAGAGCGTATATGTACGCCTTTAAAAATGAAGCAATCATTTGATAAAAGCGTTTGATAAAAACGTTTTCTGTACCATAGAATTATTTATATTTTCATTTACATACGATCTACCATCATTCATTAAACAGTTCAATTTTGCTTAAATTTTGCTATGTATATTTTTATTACATCAACAAAAATTGTATCGATTAGTATACCAAGAGCTCTTTCAATTCTGAGAGCACCGTAGCGAAAGGGTTAATGCAACTTTGTACGCTATTTTCTACTATACTGTATCAAACGTTTTGTTCGTTAAAAAAAGCCCTACCAATTGACAAATAAATAGGTAAATGAACGAACTGAAACTTCGATCGACCGAAATTCCAAATTTTAGCATACTTGTTTCACAGTAACGTTCGTTGAAGCGACGAAACGCTTGAACACCTCCAAATACCCAATTTTCGTCGCTTGTCATCCATTTTGCATCCGGAATGAAGCTCGAGTGGCAAACTTTTTAACAAGAAGCCGAAGGAAATGTCCCAAAGAAGTGGCGGCAGCCGTTTCTGGATCGCGAAGGTATTTGAGAAAGTTGACAAGTGAAATTCTCGCTGCCAGGCACCAAATATCCCATGGACATCGCGCGACGATTATAATTGGCGAGCAGATTGACGTGGCTGCGTCGATACTGGAACCGATACGCGGCTGCTTCCGTTCACGCTCTTAGGCCAGTTTTACCTTCGAGTGAAAAAAAAGTGAAAGGCCGGCTGATCGAATCTGGATCCCGATTCGTATCGTGAATTTTGGCCAATTTGATGTACAGCTGTCTTCTCGTCGTACATTTTGTGGCGAACGCTGATTTCTGGTTCGTCGGTGGCTTAGAAATCGCATTAAATAATTCATTATAATCGAATTCGAAATAAAGTATTGTAGAGATGTTAGGTTGCTGGCGGGTGTCTCGATGAAAACTTGCCAATGGACACTGTCTGGTTAATGATTACTATTTATTAACTAATAACAGAACTAAGTGTTACAATGTTTTACTCTGATCTTCCAATGCTCGCTCTCTAATTCTCTATTCTCAACTGCCTGTTCTCAACTGACCCCGCACGCGCATTCTCTCCATCCATATATTTCTTGATTCTCTCTTCTTCTATCTCCCAATCTCTTTCACTCTGCTCAGGCATTTCCAGGAACTCCTCGGCCACACGATAATCTCTGTCATTCGGTCCAAATACTCTTTTCTTGCACTTCTATCGCTCGGCCCAAGCACTCATCTCTCACAGCTCTACCACTCGGCCCAAACACTCGTCTCTCGCGCTTCGATCACACTGTCCCAAACACTCTTCATTCACACCTCTAGCACTCCAGATTAAACATTCACGCCTCAGACTCACCATTTCCACAGTATCCCTCGATGATAAAGGAAACATGAAGAATAAAAGTACAATGAATGAAGAATAAGTAATCGCAAGTTTCTGTTATCGTTTCAACTACTTGGAATTAAATGGTTCCACAAATAGTAAAGCAATATTAGAGTAATGCAAGATGAAACATGTTTCGATCTCTTCGTTTCAAAAATTGCGATGACTCAGCTCCATTTGCAAGACTGGCCTAAAGTGCGGTTGCTTCTTCAGCGCTGAGATCTTCTTGTAGAAGCTGTAGTATGAATTCTTGTCCTTCCTTTCGGCAGCCAGATCGAGGGTCTTGTAATTTTCGTTGACTTGAAGCCAGGTCTTGGGGTTCGTAGAAAAACCTGCGCTCCAAAATTATTAGTTATGATTTTTGGATACCGAGTGGATTTTTAGAAATACTTTTGAAAACTCGCTTCTGATGAACGCATTCTCGATAACAAAATGATGTATCAAAAGAATTTACCTAATATCGGGGAATTATCTTAATAATAAGACGATATCGCGTAGTTATATTTGTTGTTCGGAGCGGATCCGTTTATATAAACACAAAAGCATGTCTTGATACCGTTGTTTCATTTTCACAAGCAAAATCGTTAATTTCTATCTATTAACCGATATCACGATATAAATATAAGCGAATATAAGCGATGTTAATTAGTTGTAACAATTTATCATGTCTCGTTATAACGGATCTCACTGTAGATCATTGCCTCGATGGGACACGTAAGTTACGAAGTAATCACAAAATTTATTATTGCAGAAATTGCTGAAAATGTTGCCCATTCTACCGAGACAATGATCTACAGTGAGATCCGTTACAACGAGACATAATAAAGTGCATGTGTACCGAGCGAAAATTCAAAATCGATTTTCTCGAAAACAAAGCCCCGAACGAAAAATTTTTATTAGATATTTTCGACTTATTTTTTCACGTAGAATCACCCCGTTTTTCGCTTATACCACCAGTTACCGAGCACCCTGTATATTTAAAGTCGTACGTTCGCCGTACCGGACTTTTAAAGTGTTTGGTACTACGCTATCGTACCATTCTATCACAATCTACATTTTTTAAAGTTTTTTAAAGCTTTTTAACACTAGAACTACCGAACAAGTCAAAATGACTTGTTCATAATTTCTTATAGAAATTTTAGAAATTTACAATAATGAATTTTTCAGGATTTTCCGCAATTTTTTGTAAAAAATATGCATAAAGAATTGTTATTCTTATTATAGGTATTTTTCGAAGTACCTATCATTTTGCTTTCTTTGGTTCAAATAACTCTATTTTAATCGTCGGTAGTTCTAGTGTTAAAGTTTTTTAAAATTTATTCTTTAAAAAAGTCTGGTTACCCAATCACCAAATGACATTTTCCCTCGTTTGAAAACTGAAAATTCATCGGCAGAAGTTGAGTCGTCCCATTGGAGTAGCGTTCTCTCGAGATACCTGGAGCTCGCTTTTCAACCCTCTCTACCAGCCATGCACCCTTGCGGATCCTGCGATTGCTCCCACGCGATGAAAGCGTTGTCCATGTCGATCTCTTCACCGTTTTATGTTACACCAACACCTGGTAACAATCGTGTCACGAGAGTGACAGCTCGGCCTCGTTTCGGTCCAAATCTGCCGACTGCCCTTGAATTGTCGTGGTTTCCAGCCCACGAACAGGATTTTACAGCATTTCAAAATTTAACTTCCGACGAACTTTTAACCGGCTGAAACAGCTTTCGAAACGTTGAAATTTTCTGTAACAAAACAATTGTTTTCTAATGTTAAAATTCTGTTATCGTCAACAAATGTAAAATTTATTGCAATATGGGTTACGGTTTAAATAAAACAAGATAGTCTTTGTTAATTATTTGACTGTATTTCACGGCTTAACTAGTAACGTCTTTACTCATTCAACTCTCTGTTTCAACTGAACTGACCTGGGCTCTCAAGAAGGGAAAAACCGTGGTCCACTTATGCCTGGAGACGGTTATATTTTCAAACGCCCAGGCTTTCTGATTTCTACAGGACACGTCTGACAGTCCTATTATTTTGTCTATTCAAAGACATTCCTAAGAACAGTGACACTCATTTTTGTCTTAGGCTAATAGTTTTATTTAACTAATATTGGCAATAATCCAACAAAGTTTAATACGGTGATCAACTTGCTGCACGAATGGATGCAGCTTTGCTGCCAGGGATTTACAAACGGTGGATTTCCTATTTTTTCCCTCTCAATTTTCACCGTTTTTCATCGAACGCGTATCCTGCATTGTTGTTTCTGCTCGACGCGGAAAATATCGGTTTGCTGGCTCGAAACTTCACGATCGAACGACCGGTGATCACAGGAGCTCGATAAACTTTGATGCACACGTGAAATTTAAAGAACGCGAGCAGAAAGAGGTTCGTTACGCTCCCTTCCAGGCGTTTCTGTGGACACTTGTGAAGCTCGTTCACGCGCAGCCGCGCTCGTTTTATCGCGCTGCTCCGAATTTGAAGCAGGTAGGTCCAACAACCGATTTTTCGATCGAATGAATTTAACTGAATCTGTCGAGTGTTTGCTTTCGCGGTGATTCGATTTTCCTTCGACGTGCCTCCGTATCGGCGAACTTTTCCATCAATACTTGAATATATTCTGACTCCTCGCTATGCAACTAAGTTCATACCCGTTTTAACCCTTATCAAACCTGTGTCGTCTCTGACGTGATATTGCAACTTTCCTGTATCTGTCGTATGGAGCGTTTAAGTACAGGAAATACCGGTATAACACCGTATTTGTATAACATGGTTTCGATCTAACGCGATTCGAAGATTGGACAAAGTTTCATACGATACGCCGCTTGAGAAAATTTTTTTAACCCTCTATAGCCCGAATTTTGTCTGCTTATCGGAGAAAAAATTACGATTGATTACAGTTTTTCACGTTGATTTGGAAATGTTTTAAGTAATAATTACTGTAGATGGATGGCGGTGTCGCTACAGTAATACAGTAATCAAATTTAACACTAGATCTACGGACCTTGGATTGGATCATTTTGATGGGTACATTAAAATACAGATATTTTGTAACATAATTAGTTCACTTTACTTTAAATCATTCAATTTTTATTAGTAGAGGTTTATTTAGCATATTTTTCGTATATACATTTTATTTCGAGCTTACAATTTCTGCTCGCATATACTTGGTAAACTTAAACCTGAAATTAGAACTACGTCAAATTGACGGGTTCCGTAAATCTGGTGTTAATAGTGCAGTGATAACTGAAGAAAATTAATTTTTTCAAATATAGATACATCAGTCAATAACATCAGTTTGTAACTTTTAAGTGACACGGTTCCACAGAGGGTTAATACAAGCTCTGTTCAAGATTTGTGTACAGAATTTTAGAGTATCAGAGTTTTAAATTCATTTTGTGTGTGGAGTGTTAAACATATATAAAAATCTCCACTATTTTTCTGTTATTCGCATGTATACATAGATTATATGTATATTATGTGCATAATATTAGTGTGTAATAAATTTTCAAGTACGATTTTATTTAGAAAAAATTCTTCGTTAAATTCTATTTAACGCGAACCTTAAAATTATTTTCCTGTGACTTTTCTTCCGCATAAGGTCACAGGTGTGTAAACCTTTTTTCGAAATGACTCGAGCACCGCGGAAAAAGCTGAAACTCTCTTCCGGAACACGTCGTTTTTAAGCCGTGTCAAAGCAGCTAAAAGAAGCGAAGGCGACTGGCGTTTCTTTAAAATTTATTCTCGCGTTTAAACGATATTAACTTCTTCCGTTTAGCTCTCCACGTGCATTTATCGCGCTTTACCTTTCCCTTTCTCGGTTCACGCCGACACGCTTAGGTTTCCCTGTTAATTACATTCGCGTCACGTTTGCCTGTGCCGTTGTCGTTACATGATCGCGAAATCAGATCGAAAGGCGCCGGAGGATGGAAAAAGCGAATGCAATCATGTATTTGTCGAAGCTTTTAGCGAATTCAGTTTATGATTCCGACACTAACTGTTTAACACTCTTTACGGTCCTATCTTATTTGCTAAAAATGGCCAAAGAGAAACATATCTCTAATTTATAATACGTAATGCAGTTTATAATTTTATAAAATGTAGAATAAAATTAAAATTAAATTAAAATTAAATTAAAATTATATTTTAATTTAAATATATTATAATTTTATTTTTAAAACGAATTCTATAATTAAAATAAAATGTTTAGAAATTTTATAAATTCACTATAGTGCATTATATTTTATTATAGCGCTATAATTTCTATTATCTATATTATAAAAATATAGATAAAGGTTTGTTTTCTTTGCCTTACGTATTTTTTACGCAGCATCAAAGTATTACGTATCTAAACACTGAGATACGAAAAGTACACATTTTTGACGAGAAATTTTTAATTCAAAATAATACAAATAATACCATGTAATATCGCTTCTTGTTAAAACATGAAAAAGAAATACTAATTCATATCGGTATCAAACAACGCAGACATTTCATTTAAATGGAAGAGAGGAAAAATATTACACGACGGTATAAACCAACGCGTTATTATTTCTTTTGTGCACGAGTACCTGTTTTGTCGAAAATATTATATCGAGCTTTGAATGAACGAAAAAATTTCTTTCGATACTATACCTGTTCGTAAAATCGAACAGACCTGTACTTCCACTGTAGGGGTTGATTTAACTACATGGCTTATCTTTTATGTTCACAAAATTTATGCTACTAACCGTGTAATTAACTTAATTCTCTACCATTTTAATACGTCTAACGAAATATTGGCGAACATATTTCGAGACACGTATAAAAACGTAGCTTAAGAAATCCGAACTGAAAATCATATTTTCCAACGGAGATAAATAAATTTTACTTTCCTTTCTTTCGCGCAGATCAATACCGATACGCAACAATGAAATGGTCGCACTGTTTTAATTTTATGTAAATTTGATTAATTCTGCTTTCAATGGCCACGTCCACTGGGGTCAGTTATTTAATTGTCGAATGCTATAGCAGCAGAAGATAAAATGCAACTTGCATTCGCTTATATTTATTTTTATGTGTCTCCTGTTTGATATATCTCAACCATAATGTAACCCAAATGCGAAATATAAAATTTCCAAAATTAAAATGCGAAAAATATGCCGTTTGAGCGCTGTCCAGATTAATTAATCGTCAACTACGATTCGCTATCGAAACGCTATATTCTCCTGTCGAGAGGGAGAAAATTTGACAAAGCTTTTCATATCGAACGACAACAATTCCACGTGTCGGTGAAATATTAGCGCGCATTTCGCGATCTTTAAAAATTTCTTGTTCTACGAGACACTCAACGCCCGGATGAATAATCTCGTTGAACAAGAAATTTTTAAAGATCGCGAAATGCGCGCTAATATTTCACCGACACGTGAAATTGTTGTCGTTCGATATGAAAAGCTTTGTCAAACACTCGACGCCCCCGTGGGACATAAATCCAGTCGATGGAGTTCCATTAAATGTCTGTGATCCAATAAACAAACACGTGGCGATACGATTTCGACGTGTCTTCTGCTTAAAGATTCAAAGTTGAATGAAAATTGTATTTCGTGCGACATGTCGCGACACCTTGGGAACCACTTTCATTTACTCTAGTCTCGCCAGAGGATCGGATGAATAATGGATAGCGTTTATCGATCGAATCGATTTTCTAGACGCGTGCTAAATTCTTTCCAAAACGTGTGAAATATAGTGTACATACCGCGTTCAGTTTCAATTTAATATTGGTTCCATATTTTTGACATCTTACCTGCAGCTTGCTGAATATCTGGTAATTATTTATTTATCGATAAATCACGATTTAGTTACAGAGAAGTTTCTCGTTTAATATCAGGTTGGAAACTATGAAAGAGGCGTTGAATGAAAATAAAAAACGAAAAGCAATTTTTCACATTATTTATTGTATTCAATTGAAATAATTTCCATTGGCATCTACGACTTTTTGCCGACGATTGGGCAAATCATATACGCCTTTTTGAAAAAAATCTTTATTTATAGAGTTAATAAACAATTCGAAGTCTTTTATATCATTTTGGAAATTTTTGGAACCAATATCGAGCATTTTTTTCATCGGTGGATCCATCTCCGAATGCCTGATTAATATTTCTCGAAGCTTGAGCCGCGGTATGATTTAATTTAAACTCGTACAACAAGAGTAGACGTAAATCGCGTTTTGTTTCCATCTGGTTTAGGATAAAAGTAAAATAAAAATGGGATACAAACGCGAAAAAATTTTACAAAATGAGTAAGAAGAATACCTTTAAGCTTTATGAATAAAAATATCGAGCGCACGTTACAATGTATCTCTCTCAGTCGCAGCTCACCACAGACTAAACAAAAAACGCCCGTTTCATAGTTTCCAATCTAATACAAGTTCTCGCGTGTGTAATGTTAGAACAATATTTTATAAAATCGTACACCTAAAGTTTCGAGATCATAGTAACGTTCGTAATTGTTCGAATATCGTCAAACATCGATGGATGTTGTTCCAATAATTTAGGTTTCGGATACGTACAATTACAATCAATTTATAATAAAACAGTGCCAATTGCTTTCGTAACGTGTTACCAACGTTGACAGTAGCGATAAATTGATTAAATTATTTAAACGCGTGTGAAATATTTTGTAACAGTGTAATTGCATCACTGGAACTGTTATTTTATGAAAATTAATCATCAGAATAAAATTCGTTATTCACGTAATTGTACGGATGCAAGAATTCTGTACTTTAACATAAATATAATTATTTCGAACTTTAATAACACTTTTTGCTATTCCTCTCCTAAAATAATATTTTACTAAAATATACGTTGCAAACAGAAAACGTATTTTCATTTAGATTGTGTGTTGAAATAGTAACATCGTTTTAATTAACATTACAAGCAGAGAACAGGCCTCGCGCACGTTGCATCGTTTAATTATGAACGACGAAATATTTTCAACATACATACAAGTTATCAACCGACTCTACGTGCACTATCGACCTATACCCGAGCGCTGAACGAGATTTACCACGGATCGAGGCACTCTTTTTTTTTTTTTTTTAAATCAGAGCTTTTAACATGGTCCCTCAGAGATCGCATCTTCGGAAACTCAATTTTCCCTACAGCAAAGAAATTTAATAACGAATGCATTTTCATTTAATGTTCGTGTGCTGCAAAGGCGCGTCTTTCACGCGTACTTTGCCATCGACGATGACAGTCACTAACGTATGATCATCGTTTATTGAGAATTACGCGGTGTGGATGAAAAATCTACGAGGTAGTTGCACGGAAGGATTTGCAAAGAAAAATCGTCGTTGCTCTGTCGAGATTATTTATTTAAGCGAAACAGCGTGGACATTGTATGTCAGCGTCATTTAATGTCATTTAATGTCATTTAATGTCATTTAATGTCATAACGTGTGTAATTAAATATTTTCTATTTAAATTCGAAGAATATTGTATTAAAAATTTTTCAATTTGAAATAGTGACGATGTTGGAAAAGAAATTATACTGAAAAGTGATATCGTTTAACATAATAATGGCGCATACAGTGCATCTAACCCACTTCTCTGCCTTCGCATCGTTCGAAAGTTAATTGCTACGTAGAAAACACTTTGCTTTCATTTCATAATTCCGTTTTCAATTTCTAGTATATTCTCTGGGACGAGGAAAGGAGGAACGAAATTAGATAGAAAATTATTTTTTAATACAATTACCAGTTCTGCTGAACGAGACCGCCGCTTGGGAACATGAAAGTAGAAATAGTACTTATAATGAATGTTGAGTTTGATGTAAGAAAGAAATACATTGATCGGTAAAGAATATAGATGTTGACTGAAAATTGCAATTTCATTGGGAAGAGATTTGGCTGAAGATGCAAAGCAGCGGTTCATCCATTTATGTGCAAAAAATGTTCGCAAAGAAGAGCAAGGTTAGCTTTAAAGTGGCAGTGAAGTGGCTGTCTCAAGAGTCAACATCTAGCAGACAGAATGTCTGGAAGCTGTTTTACTTGTACATAGATCTTCATATTATACTTTAACAAGTATACATGTATTGAGGTCACTAAATTTTTTCTTCATCATCGCTGTATATTTTTTTATCGCAATTTATTATAAAACATAAAATAGATCTAAAACATCTGTACAATTAGAAGCGCAACGACTAAATTTATATACTCTGAAATAGCAAAATTAAACGAACCAATTTGAATTCAATTTTATAATTTCGCGACGTAGACCCGTTCGTTTAATAAGAAACATAAATATATATTTTCTAGAGTCAAAGAATTTTTTCGAATCACAATCTGAAATCACTCGAATTAATCGTAAATGTTAGAAAAAGAAATCTTAACACTAAAACTATCAAAGCGGTCAAAATGACCGACTTGTAATTTCTCGTAGAAATTCTATAAATTTACAATGATGCAATTTGGGCGATTTTTCATGATTTTTATGATCATTTTCTAAAAAAATATAGATAAAGATTTGTTTTCGTTACGTTTGTATTTTTTAGAACACCTATTTTATTTCTTTGGGTACAAATAGGTCTACTTTAATCGGTAGTTTTAGTGTTAATAATATAAGCCATAGTATTGATTAAATAATAAATAAGCATCGCAACGACGAACAAGGATTATATTAATAAGTAACGATTAAACTAAATCAATTTACTAAGTTTATTATGCCGTTCGCATAATCGCAATTATTTGATTTCAATAATCAGCAACAGCACGACGAAATCGAGAACGTGTATCGATTTGTGTCGACCGTAACAGGGAACGCATAATCAATAACACCGCGTAATTGTATTTTCATTACACGTGTCGCAACGGTCAGAAATTCGCGTGGGTCCACGATCCATCGGGACGCGACTTAATCGTACCATTGCGAGCCTCTATCGACAGACATGAATCACGTAATTCGAGCGTACGCTGCTGGCGATTCAACTGTTGATTTCCAGGTGGCACAATTTATTGGACGTTTAACTTCACAGCGAATTACTGCGTCCTTCCGTCGATATGTTTGAGTTCAGGAACAGTTTGTCTCGATGGTCAGCGTGGCAACGATTGAAATATATTTATTGCGACAATTTCAAATGAAAATTCAATGAAAATTCGTCAAAAACATTCGTTCTAATAAAAACTAGGACACGGATACGGGGTGTGGAATTTAATTGCGCGAAGATAACACTTTGATTGAACTGCACGTTTTAAGAGGAACGATCAAAATAATAAGTGAAAGATTATAATTATTCGACAAATAAGTTTTTATTTATTTCTGATATTTTTGAACTTTTCATCGCAAATAATAAAATTCTATAGAGTCGCTTAAAAGATTTTAACGGTTTCCATCTGGAAAGTTTGTATAATTTGTAAAAGTTAAATTTTATAGCGTGTTAAATGAAATGTTCTCTAAAGGTCACAAAAATTATTATACGAAACGTATATAGGAAAGGAAAAGAAAATTTTAGTCCTATCATCTGAGATTTTTTTCTTAATCCAACAAACATCCCATTGATGAACTCGTATAACTATCTGAACAGGAAAATTTTGTTAAACATGTGTAAATTAATTCAACTTACTCGATCAATAATCCAGTGCCTAGATGGCTGGTTTAATAAATGGATAAGATCTATATAGAAAAATTCAATCTGAGACGGGTTAAAGCCGCATAAAAGTGCTATACGTAGGTATATATTCCTACAGGAAAGGGTTTCAATTTGACTCGATTTATAGACTTGCATGAGATGCAAATTGAAATTGGCATTTCGCGTCGGGCTCTATACAAAAATTAAATCGATAAAGATTACACCGAACTTTGAGTATTGAAATTGGTGCACTCGTCGAACTAACGTTAGGCAGAATCAAGTGTATCGATTATAGTGTTTACTCGCACCAAATTGGATAGACGTTCGCTCCTACCAATCTCCTAAATATTCAAGCACTTGAAGTAGAAAAAGAAAGAAAGAAAAAAAGAAAAAAAAGGAAAAGAAAGGAAAAGAAAAGAAAAAAAAAGAAAAAAAAAAGAAAAATGATGTATCTTCACTTTTCTAAATTTACGGAATTTTTAAACACTTCCCATTAAATATTTTCTTCAAAGCTTTTCCTTAGAATATTCGGTAATATTTTACGGCAACCTGAACTTTGAAATTTTGCTACCTTTTACATTTATCTTCTTTCTCTTTTTATTTAGAAGATACCCGAGGTATCTTGATACCACAAAGAACCTCCGGCTATTTTGAAAGGTTCTCGTTAAATAAACGAAAAATAATTAGTTGGAAATAAAATGAGTTGATTGCAAATGATCATGATTACCATGAAACGAGGTGGATGGTATTGCAATGATTGCAGGTTACTTCCTCCGAAATGGTAACACTTAGGTTGATTAGATATCCGGTGCCGTAAACGTAACCACACGGAAACCTGGAAAAGTAAAACTGTTAATTTGCCACACGTTGACTATAAATGGCGCTAGGGTCTCATTTCCTTGATGGCGTAAAGTAACAGCTTAAACCGTAAAATGATCCCACTTTGCGATATGACTATATTGTTTGTTACTAAAATGTACATTAAATGTATAACTGTAATATCGTGTTATAATTACACGATGAATCCGTTGTAACAAATTTCCTTCTAATCTATATTCTTTGATTTTTATTTTAATTAAAGGAATAATATCGTAAGACGGATATAAATCTGATCGTTAAAACGCAAGAGATATATACTAAAATATATTAAATATTTGAGAGAATTTATATACACATAATTGCAAGCAACGCACGATTCATACACTGAAATTATCGAAATTTAAAAATATCGCGATATACTAGGATGAAAAGAATAACTGAATTTTCTAGATAAAAAAAAAAAATTAGATAAAATGTTATTTAATGATTGGAATGTAAAATTTCAAAGATACGTCGATTTGAACTCTACATTTTTCTACGAAATCTTTTTACAACACGTGTATTTCAAGTATCGTTGCTGGAAAATTTGTCTCTCGATGATCAGTATTAGACGCGACGCGATAATATTGTGATCCAAGGACAATTGATTAGACTGCAGGCCTAATGTGTAATCCACAGATATCTGGCACGAATCGATATCTCTTTCGCCACCCTTCCATCGCGCGGACTTGTTTTCATGTCTGTTGTTTGATCAATCAATTAGAGTGATTATCCTGTCGCTTTCTCTCTCTCGGTGGAGTTCTCTGAATTACGCTTAGGT